>JACXGM010009351.1:0-27695 GCA_016801145.1 Umbra pygmaea
TTCTTCAGACACTGGTCTTTTAACTGTTCCCTCAACCCGTTTGAGATTAATGGGTGATAGGGCTTTTTCTTCATTAGCTCCAAAACTTTGGAACTCTATACCGATTGAGATCAGGCAAGCCAAATCTCTTGGAATCTTTAAATCTCAGCTTAAAACTCATTTTTTTAAGTTAGCTTTTACTTGATTTATTGTGTTTTTATGGTGTAGTATGCCTCTCTTGTGTGTTGTATCTTGTCTATTTTAATTGTCTTTGTACAGCGCTTTGAGATGTACATTTAAAGGCGCTATAGAAAATAAAGGTTATTATTATTATATTATTATTATACAAATGAGAAAAAGAAACAACTTTAGGTATTAGGCCCAGTTCACTATTATCCCATTCAATGAGAAGAAAACAATGACAGTCTACAATTCTTGAATTAAGGTTTTGGATACAGAATAGCTGCCTAACTGACTAACTATACTGTCCTGTATTCATACGGACAGGTGATAGCGGAAAAAACTGCAAAATGTGTCACTAAGGTGTTGGGCCACCACGAGCTGACAAAACAGCTTCAATGCGCATTGGCATGGATTTTATGTTTTGATGATGGTGGTAGAGAGAGCTGCCCAACAAGGCCATAGCATATGTTTCAAATAGTTGTCATACTAATCAAACTGTTCCATGACCCCTTGTGCCCTGTTGATATGATCCTGGAAGAGACCACTCCCATCAGGATAGAAATATGTATGGGACAGGTAGATCTCTGGAATAAATTTAGAGACCACTGCAAAATCACCAGTGTCATTGATTTTCTATTTACAGCTATGGGTTTGGGTAAAAGATATATTTTTTACAACAACACTTTGGTCAAAAATTACATGGTCTAAAAATAACTAAAAAAAGATGCTGTGTTGTCAGACCTCAAATTATGCTAAGAAAATAAGTTCATATACATTTTTAAAAAACACATTCCTAATGTGCTAACTTGGCAAGAGTTCAGAAATCAATATTTGGTAGAATAACCCTATTTCTGTCACGATTGTAGGTGTGTTGAAGGAAGGGAGACCAAGGAACATAGATGATGGTTCATAGTTTTACTAAGTATTAGTCCAGGAAATGTACAAGCATAGGAATACAGTGCAGGTGACTTTATTAGCGAGTGCACAACGGTATATAGAATTATATAAATACTCTTCCTCAAACCCAGCGTGGACGCGGACAATAAATCTATAAAGAGCATATGTAAATACTCAAACTAAACATTACACTTTTCACACTTTCTTAAATGGTGTAAACCTCCTGGACTCAGCAACCAACAGACCGTGTAACAGTGACAATATAACATCAATGCCCGACACCTACCTCTAGTTTGGCCACCGTTTATATAGCACTACTCCCTTACTTAATTGAACACAGTATTTGATAATCAGATCTGCAAGATACCAGCCTAACCTAAACCCTTTCCTAGCAATGGCCAAATTAGGGAAAGGTGTCACATGTACTTACAGGAACAATACTAAAAGGAGACAGAACACAAAAACAACAAATTAAACACTCTTGTTATTGAGTCCATGTCTTAGTCCAATGTTCACGCCAACCCTAATAGGGCTGGATGTGACAATTTCTTTTATTTATTGCTGCAGAGTAGTTTTATATAAAAGCAAATTGTGAGAAGATATCTTCTGCTGCTTCACTGTTTTTTGTAGCGGATTCCAGTGTAGCTCCACAAAAACATGTTGATGCTGACATGATGGTACTCTCTCATGATGCCTCTGGAGTACTTTCAGCATAAGTCTGATTCAACAGACAAATCTAACTTTTCCAACTCTGCCCACAAGTAAAACCATTTGGAGATTACTTGACTATAATGTAAATCTCTATCTCATCTTCATTCCTATTCCAGATGAGGATGAATGTGAAGAGGAGGGGATCTGTGGGGAGAATGCAAAATGTTTCAACGCAATTGGCAGCTACACCTGCATGTGTGATAATGGCTTCATAACATTATCAGGGAGTATGAATTACACAGCTGACGAAGGTTTGGAATGTAAAGGTAAATAAAAGAATTTCAAAAATTTCATTAACTTCAACACTGGTAAATGTTGAACACAGCACTGTTGAACATTATAATTTCTAGGCTACAATTATGTATCTGAGGTGTGACAAGCATTGCAAAAGTATTGAAAATGTAATGTTACCAGAAACTTATGTAACTGGTTTGTAACATGGCAATCGATAAAACATGCCATAGTGAAACCCCACATTAAACATAAATAGTGTAATAACATTTTAATAACATATTAACTATTACATGACAATTATATTTTCTATTTAACCTATATTAAGAATAATATATAAAGTTTTGTATTTTTATATAAATTTATACATAAAATAATTTGTGATTAGGCCACATAGTGGGAAAGCTATTTTAAAACCAAAAAGACTGTTTTGCCCAGATCTGTCACTACAGTAGATGCCATGTAAAAAGTAACAAAAACCAAGATACAGTATCAATTCACTCTTGCTTTGCAAAACTAACTGTGACTAACATTACTTTAATTTCCCTCTGAAGACATCAATGAGTGTCACCAAAACATCTGTGGTCCCAAAGCCAAGTGTGTAAATTCAATAGGGTCCTACAACTGCAAATGCCCTGTTGGATTTAAAACCCCTATCGGAGGTGACTGGCTGCACCGAAATGAAACATGTGAAGGTAAGAAGTTTTGTAAAATTTTACATTAATTGTTAATTAGGTACTGTTTGCTTCTTATGACATGGGGTATGTGGATAATTAAATCTACAGTCTGCTATGTTCGTAATTGCAAAACAATTTTTAGCCCACCCCATTTTAGTCCAACTGTGTAGAATATTGTTTATATTATATGCAAGTTCTAAGTAGAGTCACCGTCTCACCGTCAGTTAGCTTGAAATCAACAGTGATTCTTAGCTATAGCAGGCATTTCCTTGCCAAGAGTCATTTAGGGAATTCCCAACAAATATGTGACGTATCTTTTGCTAATGTAGGGGAAGTCCCATTGACAGAGCTGTCAATCAAGCCTGATGTCACTATGTGTAGGTGTGGTGAAGGAGATGGTAGTTTCTCGTATTTATTGTACAGTTCGGGAAACATACATTCACGTAATGTAGGTGCAGGCGAACAGGAGAAGTGAGTGCACAACGGATATAGCTTCTTATGCTCTCACAGTGGCATAAAACACTGAAAACAATATGTAGAACATACTATAAACTCAAACAGACACCACACTCTTTTCACAACCTAGTAACAGTTGCAGTTGAACAAGTAAATGTGAGGGTGCAAACAATACTGCATATTTTACCATGCTCTCACAGCGGAAATGGACGCTGATAGCTGATTTATAAGTAAAGAGCGTACGCATAAACTTCCAAACTTCCACAACACATTTGCCACAACTTACATATCCTGAAGTGTACCTCCCAGACAGCCTTCCACACAACAAACAGATAATTATAAAACATAGAAAAACAGTCAAATACTAAAGAAACACATAACAGTATACAATGCCCAACACCTCCCTCTAGTTTGGCCACTGTGTATATATATATGAAGACTACCTGACCAATAGAACACAGCTGAATGTAATTATTAATCACCAGATGTACAAGATACCGGCCCAACCTAACCTTAAACCCTATTAGCAATGGCGAAACTAGAGAGTAGTGATGGGGACATCTGCCCTGTATAGGGTGCCGACTTTCGGATGGGACATTAAACAGGTGTCCTGACTCTTTGTGGTCATTAAAAATCCCATGGCACTTATCGTAAGAGTAGTGGTGTTAACCCAGGTGTCATGGCCAAATTTCCAACCAGGCCTCCCACTTCTATCATGGCCACCTAATAATCCCCCTCCTTCCTAATTGGCATATATAACTACTCACATCTCCACCTGATAGCTGATGTGTGGTGAGCGTTCTGGCGCGAAATGACTGCCGTGCATCACCCAGGTGGGTGCTACACATTGATGGTGGATGAGGTGGGCTTTCCCCCTCACTGTGTAAAGCGCTTTAAGTTCCTTGGAAGAAAAGCGCTATATAAGTTGAATGCATTATTATTATTATTATTATTATTAAGTGTGACTGGAACTTAAAAGAACATACACATAAAATGAAAACTAAAGACTACATGCAATGCACTGAAAATATAACTCAACGAAACTACACATAAGCATGAACCAAACCATATGTTTAATGAGTCCATGTCTCAGTCCAATGTTCACACCAGCCCTCACTGGGCTTTGACAATTTTTTTTATTTATTCCTGCAGAGTAGTTTCATAAATAAGCAAATTGTGAGATAATATCTGCTGTTGCTTCACTGTTTTTTGTAGCTGATTCCAGTGTAGCTCCACAAAAACATGTTGATGATGTCATGATGGTACTCTCTCATGATGCCTCTGGAGTACTTTCAGCATAAATCTGATTCAGCAGACAAATAAATCTAACTTTTCCATTTCTGCTAACAAGTAAAACCATTTGGAGATTCCTTGACTATAATGTAAATCTCTATCTCATCTTCATTCCTATTCCAGATGAGGATGAATGTGAAGAGGAGGGGATCTGTGGGGAGAATGCAAAATGTTTCAACGCAATTGGCAGCTACACCTGCATGTGTGATAATGGCTTCATAACATTATCAGGGAGTGTGAATTACACAGCGGACGAAGGTTTGGAATGTAAAGGTAAAAAAAAGAATTTCAATATATTTCACTCACTTCAACACTGGTAAATGTTGAACACAGCAATGTTGAACATTATAATTTCTAGGCTACAATTATGTATCTGAGGTTTGACAAGCATTGCAAAAGTATTGAAAATGTAATGTTACCAAAAACTTATGTAACTGGTTTGTAACATGGCAATCGATAAAGCATGTCATAGTGAAACCCCACATTAAACATAAATAGTGTAATAACAGTTATATAACATATTACCTATTACATGACAATTATATTTTCTAATTAACCTATATTAAGAATAATATATAATTTTTTGTATTTTTATATCAATTTATACATGCAATTATTTGTGATTAGTCCACATAGTGGGAAAGCTTGAAATCAACAGTGATTCTTAACTATAGCAGGCATTTCCTTGCCAAGAGTCATTCAGGGAATTCCCATCAAATATGTGACGTATGTTTTGCTAATGTAGGGGAAGTCCCATTGACAGAGCTGTCAATCAAGCCTGATGTCACTATGTGTAGGTGTGGTGAAGGAGATGGTAGTTTCTTGTATTTATTTTACAGTTTGGGAAACATACATTCACGTAATGTAGTTGCAGGCGTACAGGAGAAGCGAGTGCACAACGGATATAGCTTCTTATGCTCTCACAGTGGCATAAAACACTGAAAACAATATGTAGAACATACTATAAACTCAAACAGATACCACACTCTTTTCACAACCTAGTAACAGTTGCAGGTGAACAAGTAAATGTGAGGGTGCAAACAATACTGCATATTTTACCATGCTCTCACAGCGGAAATGGACGCTGATAGCTAATTTATAAGTAAAGAGCGTACGCATAAACTTCCAAACTTCCACAACACATTTGCCACAACTTACATATCCTGAAGTGTAGCTCCCAGACAGCCTTCCACACAACAAACAGATAATTATAAAACATAGAAAAACAGTCAAATACTAAAGAAACACATAACAGTATACAATGCCCAACACCTCCCTCTAGTTTGGCAACTGTGTATATATATATATATATATATATATATATATATATAAATATATATATATATATATACGTACGTACGTACGTACGTACGTACGTACGTACGTACGTACGTACGTACATACATACGTACATACATACGTACATACATACATACATACATACATATGTACATATGTACATACAAGCTATATGTTTAATGAGTCCATGTCTCAGTCCGATGATAACGCCAGCCCTCACTGGGCTCAATGTTACACCTGAGCTATACAGTGACATCTAATGAGTTTGCAGGGCGTCACAACGACAGGGCGAGCATCCGGTTTGGCAAATTGATGCAAATGAATCTGAATTCTATCTGAATTCCAGCTGGGGGCGATACATCTGGTTAGAAAAGACCTCGGTTTCTGTAATGAGAATGAGAATGAGAGACACTTCTTGATTCATTACCTCAGTAAACATTTTCATAATGAGTGTATGGTCTCAATCGCTAGATTTAAGCCTTCTGCATTACATAATAATGTAAATTTTTTAATTTATGGTCTCGTTGATTTTAAAATCGGTGAGAAAGCAAAGAGGCGTTTAATGCGTGGCTATGGTGTTCGGTTGTAAGACAAGACACTCAAAGGAGTTGGCAGTTCAGTTTTTTTTAGGTAAGTAACGTTACATTTTGTTTTACATTTTGTTTTAATACTGTTTTTCGTTAGCATCCCAATTAATATCAGTTAGCCAGCTAGATTACTCGTCCCTCTTGTCTAAAATCGTCACAAATTTTATGACCCAAATCAGATCTTCACAAACCAATGGGTGACGTCACACATGTTACATCCAGTGATACATACGGTCTATGGTCAAAACAGAGCGGGGACTTTTTGGCATATTATGGTTGTTTTATTTTCAGGAATTTTGGGTTAATATGTGATTGATGTACTGTCTATGGGCTTTTGTTATATAGTATGGAATTTGGCGCACCACCTGCTGGGCACTGAGGTGCAATTGTATACAAATGTTTAGGCACCCCTGACAATTTACATGGTTTACATTTATAAATAATTGGGTGTATGGATCAGCAATTTCATTATGATCTATCAAACAACTGAAGGACACAGTATATTTTTGGTACTGAAATTAGGTTAATTGGATTAACAGAAAATGTGCAATATGCATCAAAGTGAAATTGGACAGGTGCATAACTTTGGGCACCCTTGTAATTTTGTTGATTTGATTACCTGTAACAACCTAGCACTGATTACTTGGAACACACATTTAGTTTGGTGAGCTCATTAAGTCTTGAACTTCATAGACAGGTGCATCCAATCATGAAAAAAGGTATTTAAGGTGGCCAATTGCAAGTTGTTGTTCTCAACTTTGACATGTTGAGTGGCAACATGGGGGCCTCAAAACAACTTTCGAATGACCTGAAAACCAAGATTGTTCAACATTATGGTTTAGGGGAAAGCTACAAAACGCTATTGTAGATATTTAAGCCATCACTGTCCACTGTGAGGAACATAGTGAGGAAATGGAAGACCACAGGCACAGTTCTTGTTAAGGCCAGAAGTGGCAGACCAAGTAAAATATTGGAGATGCAAAGGTGAAGGATGGTGAGAGCAGTCAAAAACAGCCCACAGACCACCTCCTAAGACCTACAACATCATCTTGCTGCAGATGTTGTCACTGTGCATCGTTCAGCGCACTTTGCACATGGAGAAGTTGTACGGGAGAGTGATGCAGACGAAGCCTTTTCTGCACACACGCCACAAACAGAGTCGCTTGAGGAACTTTATGCAAATGCACATTTTAACAAGCCAGCTTCAGTTTGGAAGAAGGTGCTGTGGACTGATGAAACAAAGATGGAGTTATTTGGCCTTAACAAGGGGCGTTATGCATGGCGGCAAAAGAACACAGCGTTCCAAGACAAACACTTGCTACCCACAGTACAATTTGGTGGAGGTCCCATCATGCTGTGGGGCTGTGTGGCCAGTGTCAGTACTGTGAATCTTGTTTAGGGGTTGCATGGATTCAATGCAGGTACTTGAGAATAATGTAGAGGAATCAGTCACAAAGTTGAAATTACGCCTGGGCTGGATATTTCAAAAAGTTGTAAATAACAAAATGTATTGACAATGAGCAAGTTACCCAGTACTAAACCCCCCACAAAAGGAAACTCAGGACCAATCATCCAGTTCAACAGGTGAATCGAGAGGTCGCAAATGCATGAGGCTCCTGCACTTTGCCTAACTTTTCCACATTTGAAAAACACATTTCCATTCCACCCACAGCAAAGTTACTTACAGTACCTTAGCCCTATATGGTGTCCGAGCCACCGTTGATGAACAAGCCCCCTTCTTGAAGGTATTGAACACCACTTGATGCAACTTCTGAGACCTGTGAAGATTTCCTGACCTTTTCTATTGATAGGATTGAGGCCATTAGATTCAACTTTTCATCCCCAGATCAAACCCTGTCCAATTCACCAGCAGACCACACCCTCTCAGTCACGTTTCAATTGTTTTATCCAGCTTAAACCTCTCTCTCTTTATCAATTGACAGACATACTCTCAAATGAAACCTACTACCTGCCCCCAGGATATCATTCCCTCACGCTTCTTTAAGGAAGTGCTGGACACAGTTGGTTACAGTATACTGTCTATAATGCATAATGGCCTCGAAAATGGCACTATTCCCTCCTGTTTTAAACATGCAGTAGTTCAGCCCCTTATTACGAAACCTAACCTAGACTTAACTGTTCTTAATTATTACCGTCCCATTTCAAAATTGTCATTTTTATCAAAAGTGCTAGAAAAAGTAGTTTTTTTTCCCCCAGCTGTCACATCCAGCCCAGTGTGGGCTGTGATGCAGGAACTAAGACATGGACTCCTTTATGTAATTTAGTTATTTTCCTATGTATATTGTTTAGTTAGGTTTTCCCTTGTGTTATTTCAGTGCATTGCATGGTGTTTCAGTTCTGCCGTTTATTCTGTGTCATGTCCCTTTATTTGTATGTACACGCTTCTCTCTAGTGTGGGCTGCTTATATGCTAGGTTGGTTAGGAGAGGCTGGTATCTTCGAAATCGGTTAGAGTGGTGATTATATACAGCCGTGTTTGATTAGGTAGTTAGCGTTCTTTATTAGCATTGGGCATTGTGATCATCAATCCTGTTATGTGTGGAATATTGTCAGTCGGTGTATCGGTGTGTAATTCTGAAGAGATTCCAGGAGTTCTGTTTGCAAAGTTGTCCAAGTGGGTTCGTAGTTTTTCACCATTGATTATTTATGCTCTGCATACTGTTACATTGTACAGTGTCTGTGCCGCTGATTAAGAGCACAAGGAATTTGGCTACTGTTATATATATTTGTTGAAGTGGATCCTACAATGTGCCTTTTGTTTATCTCCTGGAAAGCATATTAGTCAATAAATCTATGTATATTTCATCCTATATCTCTGCCTGTCGGGTCTCCCTCTCTCAACAATAACATTCAGTGTGACACCAGCTTTCACTCTTTATAAATGAAAACCATATTTTAGATAAATTCCAGTCAGGTTAGAGTAAGTCATGGCACTGAGTCAGCCCTTCTTAAAGTGCTAAATTATATAATGTTAGGGACTCTGGAAATTGTGCTATTCTGATTCTGCTTGATCTTAGAGCTGCCTTTGATACACTCGATCATAACATTCTTTTAGATCGCCTAAAGCTAGAGATTGGTATTCAGGGCACTACTTTACAGCTATTTACGTCATATATGAGAGACCTGACAATTTCAGTAAATATTGGAAACTACATTTCTTCCACTACATCTATCACTAGTGGGATACCTCAAGGCTCTGACATAGGCCCTATAACATCTCATCACACTGTTATGCCACACACAGTTGTACCTTCCTCTAAAATTTGGTAACAACAACTCTCGTAAATTACTTTTTGGATTGTCTTGGTGACCTAAAACACTGGCTAGCAAACAACTTTCTTCAATTAAAAGACATAAAAACAGAAGTTGTTGTATTCCAACCCACTGACTCCACTAAAGATATTATAATTAATTTAGGTCCCTAACCATCAATGTACACAGCCATGCAAAAAATCTTGGGTTTATTATTGACTCGGTCTTTGGTTCGACAAACAATAAAATGCTGTGGTCACTGGTAGTATTTTTCAGCTCCGGACATGGTAAATTGAAACTGATTCTTACTCTGAAGAATTTGGATACAGGTATCCATGCCTTCATTTCCTCCCGCTTGAATTATTGCTATTCTTTGTATATAGTAGTCTGTCAATCTTTTTTATCTTGCTTTCAGCTGGTCATAATGCAGCTGCTAGACTCTTAACTGGTACAAAGAAGAGAGATAGCATCACTCCTGTGGCTCTCTACATTGGCTATATGTTAAACATAGGATTGATTTTAAGGTTCTCTTCTTTGCTTTTAATTCACTACATGGATTAGCACCCTCCTATATTTTGGATCTCCTTACCCACTACTGTCACTCCAGGTACCTTAGGTCTTCTAATCAATTGATTTTATATGCCCCTCAGTCTCATTTAAAGTCCAAAGAAGACCATGCCTTCTTTGTTGCTGCCCCAAGGTTTTGGAATAACCTACTGTTACATATTAGGTTTTCCACTAGTAGTGAGTGTTTCAAATCTCAATTTAAGATCTTTTTTCTTTATGTATTCTTATGCATTTGAGGATGTGATTGGGTAGGAATTTGAATTTATGTTTGTCATGTCCTATTATATGTCTAGTTAGGTATATGTTTTGGTATGGTTCTCTTTTTAATCTTTGTACAGCACTTTGGTTGGCATATTTATATTATAAATGTGACTTGACCTTTACTGCTACAGTGACCGAATAGTGAGCCTTGAGAATGTGGTCGCACCCTTGAGGCCAAAAACAGAAGGTTGGTATATAAAACCGCCAATCTTGAGTCTCATTCGAGACGGTGCAACCTCTGAGAGATTGACTTTGCTGAGGGCCCTGATGGGAGGCTCCTGTTAACTTTCTGGCAGTTTTTCTTCACTGATGTCCTTTCTTCCATCTTTCAAGTGCCCCCAAAGTTAGACCACGCTCACCACCTCGGAATTCACATGTCAAGGGGAGGAGATAATATGAAACCACAGGCTATCGAGAGATTCCAAGATTCGGAGATGACCTTGAGAAAGAAAAACATAGAACAGTTATACTTCCATGGAAAAAAGTTATTTATATTCCTGGTCTTTAGTGTTGGTGTTGTGCAAGTGCTAGTTCCTCAACGTTAAACGCAACCTTCACGCAAAAAATGTCTCTCTTTGCTTCTCGGCACACCTTCATATGGAATATGATCGAACAGCACTATTGTGTAGCATGAAGCTGAAAGACATGTTCTTGCCTATTCACCATTTACCGTAGTGTCATAATACAAGCTAATGCTTTCTGTGGTGCTGAAAGGAGTGTGAGACAGGCACGAGGGATGCCTGTTGAAAGCCAATGTTTTAATAGGGAAAGACTGGTTCAAAAAGATATACTGCCACATGGGGCAAAATAAAAATAATTGTACAGTTAAACATTCATGTAATAACACAGCTAACAAGCACAATGATTTAAAGGTGCAATTTTTAATATACAGTATGTACTGTAATGAATCCAAACATGACACCAATGCCTCATAGAAATTAAGGAAACATTTAAGCTAAAATACTATCTTTTCTGACAACAATGCTAATGTCAGTATTTTTTCTTCAGTGTTGGAATTTCTGTTTATGTTTTGGCCTGTGTTTTATTATCAACTGCCCATTTTGACAGCACGACCAAGTTCCCAGGCATACCCTTAAAAATGCAAACCCAGAGCGCTGTAGTAATGGAAGCAGCAAACAAATGAATGAGATCAACAGAGAGAGATTCCACACAACCTAAAAAACCTCTGCATGTTTCTAAACGGTTGCATGACAAGAGATGTAGTAACACATGGTTTGCTTGTCATGATTGCTCTGATTTTAATTGTCATGTTATTTTTGATTCTATGGATGAGACAGTGGCGGGAGACGACTCTCTGGTATTTTGAATTTGGACTGCATTACCCATTTTAAATGCTGGCTGTAAGTTCTACATATTGGACCTTTAACTTAAATAGATAAGACAATATGTAGCATTTTGGCGAGTTACGCTTTAATGTAGACCATAAACAATAGCTTTCAGAAATCTTGCAAGTAGGCAGACATACATATACAGGACAACTCGAATGGCAGTTAGTGAACAAGCAAAGTCAATGTCCAGACTGAGTCATATACGGTAGGCACATATCCAGGTCCAGAAGCAAGGCAGGTCGGAAGGCAGGGTCATACACGGTAGGTAATTATCCACCTGTAAGTTGGCTGGGGTGTGGCCATCACTGGACAAGGAGTTGGGTTGCAGGGGTCTGGTCCCCTGGAAGAGGTGCAGCTTTGTGGTCCTCTGGCACGGGTCCTATAGTTTGGGCCTCCGACGTGGTCCTGGTGTCTTTTTCCTGTCATGGATGTCTCTCCCTCTGCGGCCCTTAGCGCCTACCTTCAGCCCTCTCTATCCTATAGCCTCTTGCTACTACCCCATGGGTTCTAGTGTGGATGGCATAGCTCTTTGGCTCCCAGAAGCTGTGAGGGGCGACACAGATGGTATTGTCCTTCACCTCAAAACCAGCTTCTGCTTCTACTGGGTCATGGACGAAATGCTCCCACGTCGGTCGGTGCCTCTTTTTCTCGCTGCCTACTTAGAGAATGTTCAGGTATATTGTCATAATACAAGCTAATGCTTCCGTGTTGTTGGAACGAGTGTGAGAAAGGTGTGAAGAATGCATGTTGAAACCAAACCTTTTAAAAAGAAAACACTGGTTCAAAACTAAATACTGCCCCATGGGACAAAAGACAAATAATCATACACATTAGGGGTGTGTATGATTTAGGGTGTGTATGAACAGGCAACGTTGGTCTGTTATAAGACTGCCTGATTGCAGCACACAATTTAGTTTGAATTGCCTTTGAATAAATAATGAACAGACCCTAATTGCTCGCTATACGTTTATTTAGGATTAACAGCAAGCCAACTAGCAACGAAGGTGCTTTGTATTAAGTAGCTAGCTAAATCACACACACTGTAAACCCAAAAGTCAGCAGAACTCAAAAAAATTTACGTAACTGATTACTTCAAAATTTTTGAGTTCATGAAATTAACAGTCACTGTGTCTTGCCATCATTTAACCGTTTAAGAGAACATTTCCAAACAAAATGTACAAAGTGAGACTGAAAAACATTACATTGATTAAGGGAATGCAGTTTCAAGTCACTGTAAATCTATTATGGGCAGTATTTTGTTTGTAAAGCAGCACATATTGTTATACTAAATTTAAATGTTTTAAGTTCCATGAACTCAAAAAGAAAATAATGGTTCCAGTGCAATTAAAATGTTTGAAGGTATTTTCAGTATTCTGAACTCAAAAGGAAGTACTTCATGAACTCAAAACTTTTGAAGTAATCAGTTACCTTAATTTTTTTTAGTCCTGCTTACTATTCGGGTTTACAGTGCACAGTTACCAAAAGTACTTAAGTTCACTAAGACCTACATAAAAATAAATTACTGAATTAAAAATGATTAAATCTACATACCTTGCATGCCCCACCCCCCACACTTGCCATTAAACTCTGTTGAGCGGCTTCAAAGACTGGCAATTGCGCTGCATGCATGTATCTGCAAATCTCAGTTATGCTATTTTCCAAAGAATCAAATAGGCTACAGTTGGAAAAGACTTAGACCATTTATAACACAGACTGGTAGTAAAACAATTATCTTTAATTAGTATTTAAACACTCTGAATGATTATATCTAGGGCTGCAGCTATCGATTATTTTAGTAATCGAATATTCTACCAATTATTTCATCGATTAATCAAGTTATCGGATAAGAAATACTTTTGTTTCATTGAAGAGCAAAAATATACAATAGTTTTTTCAAAAAAAAAAAAATTATTGCCTACATTGCTTACAATATCATCTCTGAAAAAATTAAACATTAAGTGCAACTAAGTGCCATATTACATTGTTTTTAAAGAAAACATATTCTGAAATGAACAGGCTTTGTTGCAACAAGCGAATAGAATTATCATTATTTGTACGCAGCATATGAGATGCTGCCAACTGGTAGGCCGTTTAGAGTTCCTTGCTGCAGACTTAATCGTTTCAAAATCTAAATTCATCCCAGTGTCTATTAAACTCCTAAATAGCTGCAGGTAGGGGTGGAATGGTACACAGAAATCACGGTTAGGTTCATACATCATGGTTCGGTACGAGTTCGGTACAATGGAGGGAAGAGCTTAACAAAAATGTAGAATGCAATTTTTTTATTGTGCATGTCTCAAGCTGTACCATCTAGTGTCATACAGTTTCTTTCCCCGTAGCTAGCACATCTGGGTGATTGCGTCGGATCTCCATTAGCATGTTAGATGTATTTCCACTCACATACCCAACAGCTGCATAACAACGCTGACACACAGGACTCATCTTATCCACCATTCTATCGCCTGTACTACTGTAACAGATTATACGTATAATCTATGACCGTAAATGACTGGGAATCCAAAGTTTTCCCAAACTTGCGTTCTTAGAGGTCGGCGGGTCCTCTAACTCTTGTGAGTCACCACCACTCATCATACCGTCGATCTGACAAAACCTGCATACATAGGTGGAGCTCGGCTACTTAGCTTCAGTGCTAAGGCTGGGCTACAGATTAGGTGTCCATTAACAACTTGCATATCTAACAGTAGTTCCGCATTACATTAATTTATTTGCACACAAGTTTAATTTATTTTTATACTGTGTATTTGCCATGTAAATTCATGCACCAAACCATGACGCCCATACCGTTTCGGTTAAATATGAATACATGTACCTTTCCACCCCTAGCTGCATGTAAAAGGCAGAAAAGGCCTGCATGAAGATTGACAATCGTTGCATTTGTGATTTCTTTTTTTAATTATTTTATTAGAATAATGTTTAACTAATGCATTGCATGACACCATGTTGGGATTTATACACCATCAGGACTATAGTACTGTCTGTTCCATGGTATTATACAATATCTGTTGTTGTACATGCGGTCTGTGTTTACTTGTGATTTATTTATACACCTTTAGGACCATAGTACTGTCTGTTCCATGGTATTATACACTATCTGTTGTCCTACATGCTGTCTGTGTTACTTGTGATTTATTCATACACAATCAGGACCATAGTACTGTCTGTTCCATGGTTTTATACAGTATCTGTCATTGTACATGCTGTCTGTGCTTACTTGTGATTTATTTATACACCATCGGGACCATAGTACTGTCTGTTCCATGGTATTACACAGTATCTGTTGTTTCTACATGTTGTCTTTGTTTACTTGTGATTTATTTATACACCATCAGGACCATAGTACTGTCTGTCCATGGTATTACACAGTATCTGTTGTGTAACACGTTGTCTGTGTTTACTTGTGATTTATTTATACACCATCAGGACCATTATACTGTCTGTTCCATGGTACTATACAGTATCTGTTGTTTCTACATTTCTACATTTACACAGAGAATACGCAGTATAAAAATGTATTAAACTTGCGTGCAAATAGAGCTCATCAGTACCGCCCGTCGTCCAAGAGAGCTTAGGTTCAGGAAGTAAATTTCCCATTAATTTCTCCCATTGACTTCTGGAAAAATCTGTATATAAAGAGTTTTACACCATGCCTTAAGCTAACCAGCTACGATACAAAATATAATTACGAGTGAAAAAATGAACCGCAAATCCAAAAAAGTCAAAGGTACAAGAATGTGTACATATTTTTTATTCCGAACAAAGGAACTGCTCATACCAAAAAATATTGCGAGTGTTATCTTTCTGCCTTTACATTACTTTAAATGACCTAACTTTAGCTAACTTCACTTGTCACACAATGTCATTCTTGAAATATGATGTAATCTACAGCTCAGTAAATGTATTTACAGTTCTCTAACTATCCATCAAGTCGTACGACACAGGCGTACGACTTGGGCAGCCTGCCAGGGTTGGAAACGCAAAGCACTTTCGTGGCCTAACTAAATATTTCCATGGTAACCGCGAGTTTGTCTCCATGACATCATGAAGTTTCACCAATCAGAGGCATCACTGCTGGTTTAGGATCGTGGGTAATGAAGTACTTATCCAAAACATTATGAATAAAGTACATTTATCTCAAAACAAGGTTGGTGCCCCATTAACTTTTGGCGTCTTTATGAGCATATAAAATCGCTTAATCATGTCGTAGCTGGTTTTAAGTCTACCATCGACGGTTACGATTTTATGGCTTATACTCGCATTGTCAATGGAGAAAATGTATTGTATTCTTACTTCCGGAGTCGGCTGTGGGCGGGACTGTTGAGCTCAATTAATGTAATGCAGAACTACCGTTAGATACGCGGGTTGTTTATGGACACCTAATCTGTAGCCCCGCCTTAGATGTGAAGCGAAGTAGCCGAACTCCACCTATGTATGCAGATTTTTCTCAGGTCGACGGTCCGGTGAGTGAGTCAGATAGCAGCACGTAAAGACGAGTATGGAGAGCGGTGGCGACCCACAAGAGTTACAGGACCCGACAACCTCTAAGATTGCAAGTTTGGGAAGACTTCGGTTTCTCAGTCAGTTACAGTCATATATGTATATCTCGGTTACAGTAGTACAGGTGATAGAGTGGTGGATAAGAAGATGACTTTGTGTCACCGTTGTCAGCAGTTGTTGGGTATGTGAGTGGAAATGCATCTAACATGCTAACATGTCCGACATAATCACCCAGATTTGTTAGCTCAGGGGAGAGACTGTATGACACTAGATGGTACAGCTTGAGACATGCACAATAAAAAAATTGCATTTTGCATTTTTGTTTAGCTTTTCCCTCCATTGTACATTCCCTCTGGTGTAGATTCATCATCCATACAGTGGAATGGATGATTAAGTCAGACTCAATGTTTTCTGTTGAGATGCTGAAGATGTACTGACGCTGTGCTATTATTGTGTTGATCTAGTTCCATGTTGCAATAGACACACTGTACAGAGTTTTCGTTTTAATTAAATTTGAACTGATTCCAACCTTTGGACACTGTCGTTTTCTCCAGCCTGTCTTTCTCTTAGCACCTCACTATTTACGCTCTCTTCAGTTTGTAATCTGCGCAATCAGTCTTCATGGCATGTGTCGCCAGCAGCGTATTCGAGTTATTCAAGGAATCGTTTCAGCCCTAATTATATATCTTGTAAATATTGTAATAACACGGTTTTAGCGGTTCTAGAGATCTAATGACTGTGTTCATCCATAACTGTCAGTCTCACAGTTATTTAATAACCATCACAGCCCTTATACACATTCATGTTATAAGACAGGCAACAAGCGCAATTCCTGACAGCTAACAAGCACAATGATTTAACTTAAATAGAAAACAAAATGAATAGGTGCATGCAGCTGGTGAATTAATTAAAGATACTAAGCATGAAATTCAAAATTAACAGTACACATGAGGGAGAAATCAAAAGACACATAGCGGAGCAACACAAAAAACCCATGTCAAGTCCCCATAAAGCATATCCTAGCTTGCTAGGTTGAGTCGTTTTTCAGGTAGGACTGTATCAGGCACTTCTAGGCCCTTTCCTAATATAGATATTTTATTTACTCATTTTCTTTTTCAGTACTTGTGGAATGTCATTTGACTCTTCCAAAAAGTCTGTTGTCACGGTGTGTGTAGGTTAAGGAGGGAGACCAAAGCAGGAAGTAGATGGTTGTTGCTTGTTTACTGGACAATACGGAAAAACATACATGCAATGCAGTTGCAGGCGAACAATAGAAGCGAGTGCACAATGAGTATACTTACACACAAGCTTATTATGCTCTCACAGTGGCATAAACAATGACAACAAATATAGTTATATATGAAGGATGTAAGCATAAACTCAAGCACATACCTCGCTATTTTCATAACCTAGTACAGTTGCAGGTGAACAAGTAAATGCGAGTGCACAACGATACCATATATATTACCATGCTTTCACAGCGGCATGGGACACTGACAACTAAATTATAAGTAAAGTAATTACTAATTCTTTGTGGCTCATTTGTTGCTCCTGAATGTGACTTCTTCTAAATACCTACCCATGGTCCCTTTGCATGTTGAAATAAATCTAACAGCAAAATGTCATACTCCCTCCTGCTGGAGATTCAATTCTCTTCTCTTATCCGATGATAACTTCTGTACCTGTATCACCACCTCTATTTATCATTTTCATCTTTCTAATCAGACTGGCTCAACTTCCCCCTCGCTCCTATGGCGGATCAAAAGACCAAATTTTAGTTCGATCAAAAAGGTGGTCTCGGTCCGGACCAAACTGAACCATGGTTCGGATCATTTGAAGTATGAAAACACTTTTTGGATGGTTTGGACTTTCGGACCAATAACAGGAATTTAGGCAACTACATACCATAGAAAATGAACAAACTCAGAAAAAAAGCTAGAAAAAGCAAAAATGAATAGTGGAAGTATAGAGAGAGATTAGATATTTCATTTCAATTTGGTCAAACGAAATCATTCAAATACATTTCACGTGAGTACTTTTGCATGTAGTTGGTGCTGACGTTGATGCAGCTGGTAGTAATATTATAACTCATTCGGGTTTTGCTCATTCATTTGTTCAATGATTTTCATTCATACGGATAAAGACAAAACAACAAGCCAAAGTCAGACACATGCCCAATACTCACTCAATCTACTCACCAATCAAAGGGAGAAGCAACACATGTATGTGGTGACGACAGGCCACAGGCATGTCATGGAAAGTTCTTCTTTAGTGCGCTAGCAAAATCAATATGTGAAACAAAAAAGAACTGGATAAAATGTATACAATGTAATTAATCACAAACATTGGTTCGGGCCTTGATCCGGACTTTTAGGTAAGAAAACGCCCTGAGTCTTCATCTCTCACATGGGTTTGCAGATCATTCCACAAAATTGGAGCTCTATATGAGAAAGCCCTTCCACCAGCTGTTTGTTTACAAATTCTAGGAAAGGTAAGGAGGTCGGCATCTTTTGAACGTAATGTACGTGAAGGTACAAATGGCAGCACCAAATCAGACAGATAAGTAGGGAGAAGTCTATGTAGTGCTTTGTAGATTAACAGTAAAGGCTCTTGCACACAGAGTCTGAATTTCGCATCCGAAATCTTCGCACATTAAAAAATAAAAACGACCTCATGTTATGTCTATAATTTTTTAACACTGGCTCCAAAATTTCTGTCCGTAATAAAACATTTGGATCGGGTTTGATTTTCAGTTTTTTTCGCATCCATAGCCAGCATTTTGAGATTTTTTTAACAATTCAGAGCCACCATACAAGGGACTGACAAAATCCAGTATGGACATACACACACATGGCCAGTGGAAGCGCTGGGCAGTCAGAGCAGCTGTATACAGGTTATATTTTGTAACCAAATAATCCTTTAGTAATCGAATTGGCGGCTCAATCACAGTAAATGAGCTGTTCTTCCCGGAGCCCCGACCCTACACACACAAACACATTATTGAAACAAGCATACAATACAACACCATTGTTTTTTGTGCTATAATAATACATGTATACTTTTAGGTATCTGAGCACTGGGGACTCCTTGAGAAGGAAGTGAAACTTTCCTTCTTCTCAGCGCAATCTAAGGATTGGATGGACCCAATATTTCCTCTTTCTCTTTTTAAGAAAAGAGAGGGCAACAAAATCATCCTCACTGCTTGCCCAATCAATTTAGTATTTTTAGCATTTTTTTCGCAAATATTTAATAAATAAAAACCTTGGACTCAGTGTGCAAGGTTTCTGTGCATGACAAATTTTTAGGCTGACGAATACGAAAAAATACATAGGAAAATTTCGGACTTAAGTGTGTAAGAGACTTAACACTTTAAATCAGCCCTAGGCTTAATGGGCAGCCATTGCAGAATTGGGGTAATATGTTCAAATTATACGGTTCTAGTCAGAATTCTGGTGTCCATATTAAGCACTAACTGAAGTTTTTTTAGGATCTTGTCTGGGTAGCCAGAAAAGAGAGGATTTTTCTGCATAATTGCTTGACAGAAAGTTTGGAATTTTTGCAATGAGATGGAAAACAACTGCTCTTGAGATATGTTTTACATGTTTGTTAAAAGAGAGATCTGGGTCCAAAAAAAACCAAGGTCTTTTACAGTTTTTTTATATAACTTAACAACCATCTATGTTCATTGCCAGATTTGACAGCATATCTCTTTGTTTCTTGGGACCAGTGGCGGTGCGCAGGCCCGGATTAAGAATTCAGAGGCCCCTGGGCACAATGTCTTGTAGGGCCCCCCACCCCACCTACACAATCAAGTTTTGAAATTTTTTGTTACTATTTGCTTGTAACACCCATAGATTGTATAATTACTGGATGGAGCCATGTGTGACATCACCCATTGGTTTGTTAAGATCTGATTTGGGTCATCAAAATTGCCATTACTGGCGCAGACATCTTGGTTGCGGATGTGACAATTTTAGACTAGAGGGAGGAGTAATCTAGCTAGCTGAAATATATTAATTGGGATGCTAACGAAAAACAGTATTAAAACATAATTTAAAACAAAATGTAGCTTTACTTACCGGAAAAAAAGTGAAATGCCAACTGCTTTGAGTGTCTTGTACAACCGAACGCCATAACCACACCCTAAACGCCCCTTTGCTTTATCGCCGATTTTAAAATCAACGAGTCCATAATTCAAAAAATTAACATCATGATAAACTGCACAAAGGTTTAAATCTAGCGATTGAGACCATATACTCATTATGAAAATGTTTACTGAGGTAATAAATCAAGTGAGAAGTGTCTGTCATTCTCATAGACTATTACAGAAACCGAGCTCTTTTGCAACCAGACGTATCAGCCCCAGCTGGAATTCAGATAGAATGCAGGTTTAAGGCACTTCCTCATTTGCGTCAATTTGCCAAACCCGATGCTCACCCTGCGGTAACACCTCTAGTGAGCAACTAGCTGGCATATGCAACCACATAGTGCCTCACCTTTACCAATCCAGTTCTATGAATCAAATTCTTCCATAATTCCCACACAAACACATACACACACCCATTAATGTCTCCTTCCTGTCTGTCTCTCTCCTGTCCTGTCCTGTCATCCTCGGCTCTCCAGGGGTTGCCGCTCTCTCTCTCCCCCTCTCCTCATTCTGTGATGAAAAGGATGCAAACAGTATAGGTCAACTTGTCAAAAACCTGGAAAAATTTTTACTTGAGTTCCTTCCTCAAATGTTTTTTTACTCTTCTTTCTAATCTTTCTACTTTATACTAAAAGATTCTGCACTTATATATTTAGCACTTTATTATTCAAGGCCACTAGGCACTTTGCTTGATGATTGAATGGTACAGTAGTAGACACATTACAAGATGCTGTAAGTATTCTGGTATAATATTGGTTGCTTACAAATTACAATTGCTGGTGTATGACCTGTCCAAATATTGTACTAAATGTAAGTCGCTTTGGATAAAAGTGTCTGCCAAATGCCCTAAATGTAAATATCAAATGTAAAAGAAAGCAGCTTGTTTTATTTTTTGATAACACTATATTTAAATTAACTAAAAAACTTTATGACAGCCACATCCCGCTTGAGCACCTCCCGCTAATACTGTTTCTCTCCATCTAGCTGCTGCACTAGTTTAGCGTTCACAGTCCCGCTCCCAGTGACAGATGAGCGCCGAAGCAATGCTAACATACAATTACAATGCTCTGTTCTTTTCTCATGCTCAAGCACACATTCGGGGATTTTCCAGTCAGAAAAAAACACAATTAAATATATTTTTCTTGGTAGAAAAAGCATACAGGCAAAGCAAAAAATATTACCTGTAGATGGCAATCCAGTTTCTGGAAACTTTTTCCCTATTATGACAGCACAGCTGATCATTAGTAAGGAAGCGCACCTTACCACCCAAACCCCCATCACGAGTTGAGGCTAGATATTTGCTCTTTCTATAATGAAAGGCAGCAGGTACACGACCGATAATAACAGCACGGGCATTGTCGTCGATTGCCCCCCACAATGTCGGGTCAGACACCTGATTAAACCACTGCTCGCTGCTGCTGCTACCGGTACAGCTAGCAGGTTGTGCTGCGCTGCTAAGACTAGCCTCCTCGGGTCCCTGGTTAGTTTGCTCGTCATGATCTACCACACATTCTTCACTCCGATTCTCCTACTGGGCCTGGTTACTTTTGAAGAATGTTTTGATAGATGGAACCTGTCTTAATAAAGACAGCTCCCTCTCCTTTTCTCTTTTTCGTTTGCGTTTAGTACAACCGCTTCTCTCACTCATTTTCTTGACTTACAACGACAGATCCCACAGTTCGATTCAGCGCAGGGTTTTTGAAGGCTGCGCAGGGGCGGGTTGTTACGTCAGTGCTTTCCACACCTGCGCTTGACCAATTATATAATTCTATTTAAATTAATACAAATATCAGCATGCCTTTTCTCTGGTTATACATGGTGTCATTATCTGAAATGTAAATATTTTTTTTCCTTTGCTTGGGCCCCAAGTGCGCACGGGCCCCTGGGCCCGTGCCCATAATGCCCATTGGGTAATCCGGGGATGGCGGTGCGTGGCCATTTTTACACAGGAAGCCAGTGTGCTTAGTACGGAAATCATATTTATATTGCCTTACATAGGCGTAAATGTAAGTCAAAAAATTTAGCATTTCAGAATCTTAGGAAATGGAAAGCGCCCGACACGAGCACACACGCCTATTAACTTGATAATAAAGTTTGAAGTAGGCTATCTTTAAATCCAAGACAGCGACACTTCTCACAAATACAGATAGGATTGGAGATTAACTTTAACTGACACATAACCGCCATCAGCTTTGTGGGAAATTAAGAATCAATGCCAACACTACACTTAGCAACAACTGCAATGTTTCATTTTAAATGATTGTAGCCTACTGGCAGTCTGGCCAGGTATTTTCCGAGGGTGCTCGAGCTCTGAAGCACAGTATCCGCGCCTATGTTGCCTTGTGATCAGCGCGGTCGGTGGATCTTAATTGGGGAGGACGTACTGGTATTACGCTCGGGACCGGAGTTAATGGAATGGTGCGCAACGCACAAAACCCAGTGTGCAAACAAAAAAACACTGGGTTTTGTGCGTTGCGCACCATTCCATTCACTCCGGTCCCGAGCGTAATACCAGCCCGTCCTCTACAATTAAGATCCACCGACCGCGGCTGCTTATGATAACATAATGACTGTTGAAACTAATTCCTGAAGTCGAAGAGTATAATGATCAATAGACTAATCAAATGCTGAAATGATGTCATTCTGAATTGTCTTTGACATACGCGTGAATGTAGTAGCTCATGCTAGGTGCTCTACTACAGCGTTATTAAACTTTGTGGAGCTTGCACTAGCTAACTCCACAAAGTTCTCCATGTTGCCAGAGCTGCTAGCTGACTGTCTATGTAGCTGATGACTTGTTGTGTGTCTGAGGCATGTGATTGGTGAGAAGCCAGGTTCAAATTGGCTTCCCTTGTTTTTTTCTTTACAATTAATTGACCATTCATTTTTTATGGTGGCGCATTGCTGCCAAGGAGAAAAAAATAATTAAAAGTTGTAATATTATTCTGTGAATAAACTCTAAATATTATTTTGACTTTTTTGCACTGTCCATTTCAGCACATGCATTCGTACTTTAGGTTGTCATCATGGCCAGCTTGAGTTATCTTTCCAACTTATCTTTCCTTTTCGGTTTGAGGCATCGGGAGCAGATGGCTCAGTGGGTAGGGAGTCAGACTTGTAGTCAGAAGGTTGCCAGTTCGATTCCTGACTGAGCTAAATGTCGTTGTGTCCTTGGGCAAGACACTTTACCCTAATTGCTCCCAGGTCGTTGCTGTAAATAAGAAATTGTTCTTAGTCAACTTAACTGGTTAAATAAAGGTTAAATAAAAAATAAAAAAAATTAGTGCCATTGAGCTATATAATGCTGTCCATAGATGATGTTGTCATTGTTTAGGTACATTGTGGAGAATTCTGAGTCCTCGATCAAAGCCTCCACAGAAGGAAAAATCAATCAGACATACATGATCCGGATGCTTCGCTTAAAGTTTAGTGTGTTTTAATGCATCCAAGTGCACTATTTAGCCTACATGTATAATAATAGGCTATAGTAGGCTGTATGCACATATTTGCACAGGCCAGATTCATTCATGGCCATGAAAAATACTATTTAATTAGCCTATCTATAATACCCAAAAGCATCCAAATTAGTGGAAGAGTGCCCAATATGGAGAGAAATGGCCAGCATCTTATATCATGGACAGGCATTCTGTTTCACACTTTAAGTGGTATGTTTTTATTAAAAGCCATATAGCCAGATAGCCTTTAGGTAGACCACTGTTGCACGTCAACAGTGACGATCACTGTTGCACGTTAACTGCTGCAACTTTTTTCTTGAAATTAAGTTTCGAGTTTATTCTTGAAATATTATTTTGACTTTAATTTCGAAATAAAATGTTGACTTTATTCTCTAAATAACATTTCAAGAATAAAGTTGAAATTATATTTAGCCCATTTTTGCATCAGTTGATGTGCAGAGTGAACGTCGATGTTTGATATGCATTTTCTGTCTTAACTTGTCTGCTATAACCTACTTAAAAACATACAAAAATGTAAACTCTAGTAAAAAACACTGGCCATCTCTCTCCATATTGCACACTCTCCCTCTTCCGCTATGTCGTGCGCTTTCGTATTTTGGGTAGGCTAATAAATATATTTCATTTGGCCACGTAGCCTATTACCTGGACTGTGCAAATGTGTACAGACACTCTATGATTATGTAGGCTTACTATTACACTTGGATGCATTTACACACTTAACTTTACATGCAAAGTTTCAGAAATGCATGTCTGATTTTCCTTCTTTGGAGGCTTTGACAACATCATCTATGAACAATGACAGCATTATATGGGTCAATTACACTGATATATCCCAATACCTCAAACCGAAAAGGAAAGATAAGCAAGCCGTCCATATTAATACCCTGAAGTACGAATGCAAGGGCTGAAATGGACATTGCAAAAAAGTCAAAATAATATTTCGAGTTTATTCTCAAAATAAAATTTAGACTTTATTTTTTTTTCGTTATTGGCAGCAATGCGCCAAAAACTTTTTTTACATTTATGGGACTCCTTGGATATTCTCGCTGCCATTGTTGCCGGTTCCGTGGTGTATTCTGGGTACCCCTTGTTTTCAAGTAAGCTCACAAAAATTATTGGTTTTAAGGGGTACCTACCCCTTTCCCCTTAGCCCTACCCCTCGATCAAAACAAGATTTGTGATAGCCCTTACTCTCACATGTACGCGCTAAACTAAGGGGTAATGGGAAGGGGTAAGACCGAGAAATGGGATTCAGACTTGAAATAGGCCAGTAGTTATTTAGCCTTTCTGGGTCAAGGTCTTTTAAAAAGGAACTTCACTACAGCCAATTTTAGGGAGTTTGGTACACAACCAGAATCTAGGGAGCAATTTACTATTTTTAGCATATGCGGCACAGGGAGTATCTCCTTTAGTAGTTTAGTTGGAATAGGGTCCAGTTGACAGCTGGAAGGCTTTGAGGCATTCACTATTTTGGTGAAAGTTTTAAGGGATACAGGATAAAAGTGTCCATGTTCGTTTTTAGCGATGCAACTGTATCAAGGGTGTAACACAGGGTTAGGTGTAAATCTTTGGTTAGATCATTCACAGGTGTGTTAACTCTGACATCATTTGTATGGTAGATTGAGCCAGTAAGGCACAATCCAATTCCAGCATCCAAGATCCTTTTGGGTTGTCAGACAATTTATAGTGCAGCTCTTAGTGATGTTGGATTCTAGTGTGATGTGACAGTAAATACAATGTCGAAATTCCTGGATTATGAGGAAGAACATTGAGGTCCCAACACCTACTCCACGAGACAAAAAAAGGTCAGTGTGTAGGTCCTGAGATGTGTTGGACAAAAGTAAATTATTGCTCTTTTTAAAAGCCTTATGGAGAGGGTCATTTGAGTTCTCCATATGAATATTACAATCATCACAAATTATAATATTAGCTGCCATGACTACTAGGCCAGATTTCAGGTAATTCATTAGGAAACACAGTATATGGCCTGTAGATAGTAGCCATTAAAATTGATTGAGTAAGCTGCATAGATTTAATGACTAGAACCTCAAAAGACACAAACCCAGTAATTTTTTGGGGTATAAGTTTAAGATCTGTGTCAAATGTATGATCACCAGAATACCCAGCAGAAGAGGGCTCCTTAAGGGCAATAAATCGATCTAAGTTTATGATCCGTAATTAGTTTATTGACTATGATTGCTTTTGAAGTAAGGGATCAAATATTCAGTAGTCCCATTTTTAAATAATAGTCTTTTTTGTCATTGTAATCTTTTTATTCATGACAGTAATGCTGGAATGTCACAAAAAGGTGTTGAGGTGTGAGGAAGGGAGACCGAGGCAGCTAGATTGTTGTTGTGTTGAAGGTTTACTTGTCTTTAGGTCCAGGAAATGTACAACATAAATAGGCAGTTGCAGGTGATATGAATCGTGAGAAGCACAACAGTATATACATATTTGGTACACATGCTCTATAGTGGCACGGAGGCTTTCACGAAAATGTAATAAAGATTGTACACATGAAATACTTAATGAAACTGCACTCTTTTCACAACGATAGTGGTAAACCTCCTGGCAGACAGCAACTCCACAGCAGCCGAATTTTAAGGTGACAATCCTCAATGAATTGCGCCTTGCTTCTGATCATATAAAGATGAAATGTATGAAATCAGCAATCGGACACACCTTCTTAAGATTAATTACTCAGCACAGAATAATAAACCCGCTCCCCTTAGTGTGGCTTTTATGCAGTACATTTCTGCCTCTTTTGCTAGCCACACAACTCTGGCCTGAAACATGGCACAGATGGCTCAGTGGGTAGGGAGTCAGACTTGTAGTCAGAAGGTTGCCAGTTTGATTCCCGACTGAGCCAAATGTTGTTGTGTCCTTGGGCAAGACACTTTACCCTAATTGCTCCCAGGTCGTTGCTGTAAATAAGAAACTGTTCTTAGTCAACTTACCTGGTTAAATAAAGGTTAAATTAAAAATTAAATTAAAATTAAAAATTAAATCTGCTGCCAATACCGCTGCCTCCACCTCCTTAGACAGCTCCACTAGTTGCCGTGCGGTTGGTAGAATCAGCCGGAGCACCCCGCTCTCTGTCCCGTCAGCAAGGAATGGAACTTCAGCCCTGGCCGGCTGTCCAGGGACATACCCGCCATAACCCGGCAGTCACTCCACCTCCGCTCCTTCGCTAGGGCTTCGGCTCTCAGCCGCGCTCCTACCGTGGTGTTGCAAGAGGGAAGAGTGCAGCCTTCTGCCTATGGTCTCGTGTCCCTCATTAGATGGTGATTCTTTCTGTCAAAAATGTAAGTTTTGTTAAACTATGTTAAAACTAAATGTATGATCTTCAACCGGTCGCACTCTGCTCCTGCCTGCCCAGCAAGCATAACTACCCTGGATGGGCCCGGACTATGTAAAAAATCTGGCTAGACTCCTCCTTCTCCTTTCAAACCCAACCATTTACAGTCTAAGATCAAATCTAGGATTGGCCTCCTTTTCCGACACAAGGCATCATTTAATCTTCCTGCCAAACAAGCCCAGTGATGGGCAGTAGCGTCGCTACAAGTAGCGCCGTTACTAGTTTAATTACATTTCTTAGTAGCGTGGTCGTAGCGTTACTGTTTTCTGAATCAAATAGCTTTACAGTAGTGAAGCTATTATATTTATCAAGTAGTGCGGTAGCGTCCACGCAAGCTACATTTTCACGAGTATTTCTGAAGCTCAACTCTGAAATACAACCGCTAAGGATGTTAAAGATCAGTAAGTGACTCACTCTACCGCCATACACAGCCTGTA
>JACXGM010009352.1:5200-16477 GCA_016801145.1 Umbra pygmaea
AAGACGGTAGCCAAATGGCAACGCGAAACTTGCAACACGGATCCATAGGACGTCAGAGATGGAGGAACATCTAATTTAGTTTTCACTATGAATAAAAATTATTTATTATTAATTGTTTCACTTCTTTTGAATGGAAGTTCCCCAATCCAGAAATGCAACCCAATATATAAAACGCATTAAGCACTCTTGGTAAAAGGTGTACATTTACAATACAGAGCAATATTGTAAAACAATACATTGAAATTGTTATGGCAGTACTTTGTTAATAGATGGATGGATAAACGTTTGACAAACCCTGTATAAAATAATTTTTCAGTATTCATTTTGTTTTTATCCGCTTTCGAGCTGCTGCATAGATCACGTGAGGCGCCCCCTCTGGCACGATAATCTTAATAACATTGTGTAGTGTGTGATGCGCCACGATTTTCAAATCTTGTAGTCTGAGCATGTTTAAGATTTGAGGGAAGAAAATCTGTAAAGATATTTTTTAAGTGTGTGCTGCAACGAGATTTCAAAATCGGTTAATTTTAAAACTCCTGTAGTGTGTGGCCAGCATTACTGTACCTAGCATACCGGTTGTTGATACGCTCGCACACGCTGCTAATAAATACAACGTTATACTCGCGTAGTCCGTTTGCTTTGTAATAATGATTATAGAAGTGAATAGAGACCTACCCAGCTTTGCATGAACAGTGTTGCTCCTTGATATTGTTAGTCCCAGCCTCCGTCTCGATTAGTAGGATATGCGGTGCCGGCCGGTAGTAAATTTTTTGACTGTGACCGGTACAGCATGCTTTTGCCTCTATTTGGATGCCTTGCTGTTCATTGCTTTTCGTATGTCTTGAATATAGCCTTCGAACGCATATTGCAGCCCCTTTTGCCTACTTCTATCAGACACTTTATTTGCTGCTTTATAAAAGTTTGATAAAATTTCAGCAGGAAGAGCTGTCACAGCATAAGCCATGTTGATACCAAACCCGAGCCCAGATGAAGTTGTTGGACGTAGCAACAGTAACTAAGGGGGGCGGGGCTTAGCCAAAGGTGAATTGGAAATAGATGTAGAATATTTCAAGAAATCATGAGTGAGCAGGCAAAATATTTTTTTTTATTGCTCATGGGATTTATATTCAACTGTAGGTCATAAGAGAATGGCATAATCTAAATCAAAAACATGGCAACAAATAAAATAATGAAATGACCCCTGATCAAAAGTCTGCACACCCTCAGTTCTCAATATGGTGTATTGCCCCCTTTAGCATCAATGACAGTGTGCAGTCATTTGCGATGTATGTCTATGAGGCCCTAAATTCTTGCCGGTGGTATTAGTCTTGGCAAAATGCCTCCAGGTCTTTGGATGTCTTGAATGACTGCACATTTGAGATCTCTCCAGAGTAGCTCAATGATATTAAGGTCAGGAGACATTTTTCTGCTGTATCCACTGGAGGGTCAACTTGGCCTTGTCCGAAGGGTCTTTGTCATGTTGGAAAGTCCAAGAACGTCCCATGCGCAGCTTTTTGTGCAGAAGAATGCTCATTGTCTGCCAGTTGTCAGGCATATTGCAATCAGGCTTTTTTTGTGGCACTGGCGTAGTAAAGGCATCTTTCTGACAACTCGACCATGCAGCTCATTGTTGTTCAAGTATTGTCGTATTGTACTTCTTGAAACAACCACACCATCTTTTTCCAGAGCAGCCTGTATGTTCCCGAGGTTACCTGTGGGTTTTACTTTGTGTCCCGAACAATTCTTCTGGCAGTTTTGGCTGAAATTTTCTTGGTCTACCTGACCTTGGCTTGGTACCAAGAGATCCCCGAATTTTCCACTTCTTAATAACTGACTCAACAGTACTGACTGATATTTTCAAGGCATTGGATATCCTTTTGTATCCTTTTCTAACTTTATGCAGTTCCAGTACCTTGTTACGCAGGTCTTTTGATAGTTATTTTCTGCTCCCCATGGCTCAGGATCTAGCCTGTTCCGTGCATCCATGTGAGAGCTAACAATCTCATTGACTGACACTACACTGACACTAATTGCAGTTTAAAATGCCACAGGTGTGGAAAATTACAATTAAATTGACAATTTAACCTGTGTGTGTCACCTGTGTATCTGTCACAAGACCAGAAATTCAAGGGTATATAAACTTTAGATCAGGGCCTTTTGGGTGATTTCAGTTATCAGTATGGTTTACAAAGGAGCCAAACAACTGTGATCATTAATCTTCACATGATCACTATCCATTTTTTGCATGAACAGTCATATTGTCAAAATCAATGCATAAATTTTACAATTTCTGCCAGGGTATGCAAACTTATGAGCACAACTTTATATCCTAAATAGCTCAGCAGGTAGCTACATATCTCAGCCACTAATTACCCTTTAGTCGACAGAGAGCTAACCACCTGGCTAGCTCCAAATGGTAAAGATTAAGCAAAAGTTTTTCATACATTTTTTACTTTACAATTGCAACTACAACATAATATGCATGATCACAAGACATAGCTACAGTATGCTAGCTAACCAGCTAACCATCAATTAACCGCAAAAGTTAACCTGGACTGGTGACTGCAGAAACAATAAGCAGCTCCCGGGTTGTAGGTTAAGTGGTGGGATCAGAGGTGAGGTGGTAGGGTAGTAGGATCAGAAGTGACATCAACACGTTTAAACAAGTAGCTAATTGAACTAAACAAGTAATCAGTGGCTGCCTGACAAAGCACATTAGCTTACCTAGACTTTTGAATGCCACAACAATGAATATCTCCCGTGTCATAGTATACTGTAGTTAGATGAATCGGGAGCTAGCCAGCCACATTTTGTTATTGTTATTTTTTCTCCATTGTTCTACCCTCCCAATTCCCACGGACCCTGCCTTGTCGGTAGCTCTGCAACTCCTTGGACAGATGCAGGATGGCAAGGGGTGCGCATGTAATAATGGTAGGTTTTGGAAGGAGGCAGTATACAGGATCTTTCATGTTTACTCACGTTTATTGAAACACAAAAACAAAGAACGGGAGCCATGAGGCCATGTAGCTTAATGTGCAACAGTGAAAGCCCAAAAATAATAAACTCCAATAAAAGTCACTACGATGGCAGTAGCTCACAGTCCACTAACGTTGACCAGATGGGAGAGCAAAAGTTGGGTTTCACAGATTAACACCCTCTCAGGTCAAAAGCCCTTTGTACAATTATGTAGCACTACACGGACAAGCCAAAGCTGAGAATAATTAGATATAACCTGTGCCGGGCAGCAAATACTCACTGTACCCTTATTGTGGTACAAAATGGGGTGAGGAGTATAAACACCCCTGTCGAATATCATAACTTGAGGTGTCTTACAGGAAACAATGACACACAACAACCAGGGAGCAGACAGAGGGGAACATATATACCAAACTAAATGGGAGACAAGGAACAGCTGATGATAATGATTAGTGGCTAAACAAAGACAGGTGTGATGATGTCCAATGAATGAAAATGAAAGCGTGATCATGATTGCCCTGGCCACAGGGTGGAGCCAAAAAAATACACATGACACTGTAGGAGACATTTTACACTCTGTGGTTGTTCATTTATACTATGAACGCTAGAGGGGTGTATAGAGTAAGCCAGGCTGTATATAGGTGAGTAGCAGGAAAAGGAAGTCAGATGTCTGCAATATTGGGGGGAAGCAAACTGTTTTGACCGTGTCACCAGCATGTTCATGTTAGCTATGTTTATTGTGTTGTGTGATTATAAAAGAAGGAATATTCTTTCAGCAAAGGTAAAGGCAGTAGATGCTGTGAAACTCAACTTTTATAATATAATACTTTGATGCTTGTGTTGATGATCAACACTGTAAATAAATGTACACCGCATACAACAAACTACCAGCCTGGACATTGGATTATTGGTTGTACGGAGCATGCGTCATAATCACCCAATTGCCCAACCCTCAATGGCTCAAATTGGATATAGGAAAGTGCCATTACAGGCACAGTCCCCATCCTAATTGTGATAGCTAACTGTGTTCATCCAACCACATTTCGCCGAGCCACCAAATCTTTACGCACTACCCATCCAATACGGAAGCCTTTAGTCTGATCATGTTTCCTCTTTGGTCATGATTACGCTCACCAACTATAGTTCCATGATTGTTCCAGGATCAGTTATTCCAATACAGTACAAAGATGTGCATGTTTTTAGTAGGGTAGTACTGTAACTGACTAACCCAAAATAGGTAAACTGTCATTATGGCTGCACAATTAATCACATTTTAAACATGATCATGATTTTGGCTTCCCACGATCAAATTTGCGTGATCAAGGTTTGCCCTCAAAGCGCGAACCTCTTGCGAACCGTACATGCTAGCAGCTTAATCGTACTGTTGGAAAGAGGAAGATCATCCCTGTGGGTTAAACACAGCCAGAGCTATGGCGCCTCAAAACGGTCATGTTTTTAGACAGTCATTGTTTTACTACATTGTTCGACTAAACACATTACAGACAGAAAGTAGGAAGCGAAAATGAGAAAATAACAACTCAGCAATGATGTAGGACATCATCCTGCACAACACCAACAATTTTTGGAAGTGAAAAATAGCTGTGATTTAAAAAAAATATAGAAATATAGTGAGAAATGGGTGCAGCATTTTGATGACTTGTTTGTATGGCCATTGCACATTGCACACTGTTACAGGAGCCCTGGGGGCTTGACAATGTGCATTTAAAAGCCTTATTCATCATGGTTTTACATGCTTTTACATATAAAAAACAACAAATTATACATACATTATTTTTTACTTTTTATTTATTCTCTAAGGAGATGCACTGAATATTGGTAAATAAGAGACACCATTTTATTTTGATGCACATATTTGTACATTAGCAGGAATGTAGCACAATATGGATGTGAAAGCAGTTCTAATTAGCAATTTTTTTTTTAAATCCACAAACAATTGTGACAATTAATTGTGATCTCAATATTTCTCAAAATTATTGTGATTATCATTTTGGCCATAATCATGCAGCCCTAACTGTCTTTGTAGCTACCTGAAAGACACAAACTCAAAACACCCCATCATTCCAGTCTAAAATCTGGGTCGGATTGGCCATACTTGCTAGAAATTCGCATAGTCCTGACAGATTCGCCCAAAGTGTCCGCTTGTGGGAGTGCTTGTGCACGTGCTAGAATCAGAAGAGTATTTTAAATTCAACATATTGCGATTGGTCGGTACATTCTTGTCTTCTGGGTTCTGTGAAATCATTGGAGTGGGAGTGGAGTGAAACTGCTCAGCGTTTTTACAGTCGAGTTGCGTAGAATCGAGGCGCATTGAGCTCTTTCTATGTTATTGCTTTTTCTCCAAAGAAATGGAGATTAATCAACAAGGACAAAAGTGTGGCACATAAAAAATGAGAGAAGTAGCACTAAGCTAATGCTGCCAAATGTAAAAAACCAACAACATGCGTGTTTAGTTCATAGACAGTATATAAAATGGACCAAGCGATGCCACTGACTTCGACAGAGACCAATGAAGTCAATTAGAAGCAATTTTCCTGTGGTAACCGAGCATACTGCGCAGCCTCAAGCTGAGCTTGACGACGTAGATGTGACATGAGCAACCTGTCTGAAATTCTTTTTGTAGCTGTGCCAAGAGAAATCTGAATCATTCCAAATCTTGTTTCATATGAATTTACTTGCCACATACCGAAGTATTTCCAATCCATCAAAACGTTGCTTAAATATTTTGTTTCCGATGCTTTTCATGGACTCTATAGGCTTCTCCCTTGACTGTATGTCTCCACGTCCCCCCGATTTATGAAACATTTGTTAGCCTATTTTTTAAAAACGGCTGCTACGGGGCCATAACGTGAGATACAAGGTAATGGAGCCATTTATACATTGTCGTGTTTCTTTAGAAATAAACAATGGACAAATAGAGTCTTTAAAAGCTTCAGATGTAAATTTATTCACTGTCAAACTGACCATAAAATGAATGGGAGTCTATGGAATGCTAGCGCAAGGTGGTGCCTTGGTAGCCTCAGAATCTCCCCATAGGAGCTACAATTTCCGAGTGCTGTCTTACCTCCTTGGTTTAGTTAGAAAACCACCTCAGGAGACAGACAGAAACCCTCATTTTTAATCATGAAAATTGGGTGACTATGCCAGCAGTTTTGGCGGCTATCAAGTCCCTTTCTGGTAGGTATGTTCAATTTCCATATGATGATGCTCAGCAAACTGTGATTAAAAGACAATTTTAGCTGGTTTCCAAATGTAATTGGGGCGTCATCCATGAATGAATCTGCGTTAATCAATCCTAAAAACTTTCATTCAATCAACGTTTAGATCACATGCGATGCCAGGATGTTTGTTCTGAATATGGTAGTCCGGTGGCCAGGGGGAAGCACAACTCTTTTTTTTTAAACTTCAGCATTGGAACCACTCCTGGTGAGAATATTCAAACAGCTCGGCTTTGTTTCATGGCTTGTGACCATCCATCTTCCTCTGGATCACATTCAGTTTTTACAGGGTTTTGTAAGCTGGTTACATGCTTAAAAGCTTAAATATGTTTACATTATACTGCTCCTGTCACAAAATAGCAGAAACTAAATGACAAAAGTCTGTAAAGATTATGGTTTTGATTGTGGACTAGTTTGGTTTACTTGAAATGATTATACATGCACAGTGTGATTTGATTTTTGTTGAAAGGATTTTTTTTTGTTTATGTTGTTTAAAATACATATGGAGTATTTATCTGTTTTGGGTTTGGCGCACAACATTCTGGGCACTAGTCTATATAGCCGGTTACTGCGTAGATGATCATTATGCAGAAAAGAGAGTGAAGAGGTGATTATCCTCACAGGGTGGTAATTAGTAATCAAGTGGCTATATAGAAGGTCAGTGCATGTTTGGTTTTTGGCAGATACGTTTGTTGGCAGGAGCCTGAAGTGTGGGGCTTAGGTAGGCAGTAGGATGTAGTATATAAGCTATTCTGGATTGATTGGCCGTAACAGTAGGTGGCGACATGCGTCTAGTTGGTTGCGATTCACCATTAAATTACAAGAAGTAGGAGAAAAGGTTGGTGCATGACATTGTGAGTTCTACCTCCTGTCTTTGTTGGATTATCGCTAAATTGCTGATTTCTGATGGACTTCTTTATATACTTTGCTAATTTGTGCCTTCACCACTAAGTGTCGTAAGTAAAGCATTTTGTATATTTGAACCAGGCGAAAGCTCTGTGTATTGTTAGCGCATTCTAGATAGTAAACAGTATATATTGGACGTGCAGCTCATTTAAGGGGCTGTCACCCTAGTGTGAAAAAAAGTGTTCTCTCATTTGTTTACAATTGAGTAGATTAAACCTGAAGAAATCCACTCCCTGGTTCATTCTGCTCATATCCTGCACCTTAAAATGTACTTGGCAATAAATATCTTTCTGATTTTGATTCTGATGAAAGAAAAAGTAGTTCCGTTGTTATGACTTGAATTATAAAGCACTTTTAAATACTGTATTATTAAATCTAATGTTGTTAGCAGCCAATGATGGCACTGAATCAGAGTTTAGTAGCATTTAGTGCATGGTGTGTTATATAGTTGTATTTGAGAACTATACACAGGTCGTGGGCTGGTCTGCGTTTCAAATTCCCAGGCCTTTTTTCAGTCCAACCCTGCTGTTCATCGGGAGTTAGCTAAGTCTGCTAGGGTACACTCGGCTGAACAATCCATTTACTAATTTGCTATATTATGGATGCGACATCAAAACAACATATGCAATGACAAATAGGAAACACAGCGAACATGTACTGGAGGTGGATATAAATTAGAAGCCATAGCTACACTACTCAATAGTTTACCTAATCAGGTGGTGTTGTGTAGAAGGCGATGATAAGAAGGCATCCCGGGATGTAGCTAATACTGCCAATGCCTCAGTCTGCCGGGAAATCCTAGCTAGCTCAGCTGGTAGAGAGATCTTGGTTCATTTTACAGCACAATCATCACACAATATGCAATGACAAGGATCCACACTTATTTCTTCCCTCTTCTAAGGAGGAAGATTCGGTAGCCTAGTTCCAAAGTAGCTTTCAGTCTTCAAAATTAACTTTCAAATTAGTATAAAACATTTTTAGAATGAAAAGTAAATATATATAAATTATTTTTTATGCCATTTATAAAGTAAAAATAGTTACTAAAATAGCGTATTAAACAGCTAAAATGTATTTCCACAGACATGATTAGTTCTCAATACTAAATAGGTTGAATAAACGTACAAGTTTATCTTCACTCCAGCTGGATTTTATTATCTTTTCCAATTTATTTTAGGACCATTGAAGTAAGTGCTCTGGCTCAAACATGTACTGTTGGATATCAGAATATAAAAGCAAGTCGAAAAATTCATTTTCTGCAAAGTCTTGGTTAGCAGCCATTGTGATGTCGAGAGGATGGCCTTATAAAAACAATGCTGTGTGGGTGGGACTTTAAAAAAAACGGAAGCCCAACATTGTAGTTCTCTACTAAAACAAAATCATGCCAACTTGTCTGTTTAGCATTATAAAGCCTGATAGAAACATCACAGAAAGACAAGCTATACTTTCAAACATCAAAGACAACCAAGGTTTTTACATGTAAGGCTTGTAGCATGATCAGTATAACAAGGATGCTTTTCCGTGAAAGAAAACATACCTATATTCATTTTACGATCTCGACAGTCCTTCCAATACACTTAATGACGTAGGGCGAAGGAAGTTGCCCACAAAAATTCAAATCTGGTTCTCTCTAGTGGCCAATACACCTGCCTTTAAGCAATCAAACCCACAACACCAGCATTGCAAGATCCATGCACTACTATCTGTCCAAGAGAGGAAGATTGTGTGCAGCTGTGTATCAATCTATACTTACATTGTAGGCATCAATAATGAGGTTGATTACGTTGCTGGAGTTCGCAGAAAGTGTTCCAACCGCAGACTTAGGAATTAGATTCTTCAACTCCTGAGAAGGTTAGACAAAGAAAAAGGTCATGCACTCATGTTATGTCCAGGCAAACTCTGTAAATATTGAAATAGTTAACACTCAATGCACCAGAATATTTCAGAACAAACAACTTTCACTTGTTTTGCATTTAGATTGCTGCAACACCAATGATTTGGAATGCACCGTAGAACCGAGTCTAACAGTGGAATCAACTAAACAATTTACAGTATGGAGGTTGAACGACGCAAAACAACTCACTGGGTTAATGAGGTTCTGATAAATGGCCTATATTGAATTTGGAAGTCATTTAATTGGACAGGAAACACAGAGCTGAACATTGACAGATAAGGGAGCTAGTAATGGTTAAGAGAAAATTTGGCTTCCTTAAACAAACAATCATAGAAACTTGAAATGAAGACCAATTTTACACATCCAGACACATACTTTAGCCCTCATTCATCAAACATGCGTAGGGCAGACATAGGACTCCTACGCAAAGCAAGGTATTTATCAATTTGAACGTGAGTGTAGGCTGTGATAAAATCCCAAGTCTGGTCTGACCCCTTGTACGCAAGTTCTCCAGTGTGACCGGCGGTGTTCATGGTATAACCACCCGGTTCAGTGAAATGTTGTACCAGCGATCATTGATGAATGTGTGTGCATCACATCTACCCCATATTGCAAATTACATTTTAGAATTACATTGCTATTAACTGGTTTATTTTTTCCCATTCATTTCGAGATGGCCTAGAACATGAGGGCTTAATTAGGCATTCCAAAATTTAAATCAAATAATTAAAATATTAAAAATTCCTTTTCTTTGCCAGTAGCTTATCCATGTCGTAAATTCTAAGTGCAAGGCCTCCAACCCGTCAATATATGTGGGCGTGATATTTAAATTACTAATTATTTCAGACGTCTGATTTATCAACACCCGTTCTTTCGTACACTGGAATTGGAGTAATACGAACGTTTCATAAATCACACGTGAGCCCCGTTTTAAGATTATTTCTGTGCTCGCTGGTTTCTATGCACGTTTGATAAATGAGGGGCATCCCTGTGGTGGACCCCAAAAATGTTTCCAATAAAAAAATCATTTTTTGCCAGACCATAACCAAACCCTAACCAAAATTAAAAACTTAACACTTTTGTGAAAATACTTCTGATATGTTGCCACAGAAACAGATTTACCTTGTTTACTACCCATGGATTTGCTGCACCACCATGTTCAGTAAGACCTCTGACTAACGGGTCCTAACGCACTACCCTGGCAGCCTAGGGTGGCCCAAATCCAAACGCACCCTAATTATCCCCTGTGCACCTGCACCTTATCACCAGCTCTACATATACACTGGGCTGCTCCTCGTTATAGTGTGTATTTCCAGTCTTGTCATGTTTTATCTTCGAGTGTGAAGACTTCATTAAATATATATTGAATTCTTACTGCTCAGCGATTGCTGTCAGCCTACTTCATTCACCTGGCACATTACACTAACCTTGTAAACAGGCTGGAACTCCTCAGTGACTGCAAAGATAGTCTGGATGTTGTTGTCACTCAGTTTCTGGACCAGGTGGGCGATGGATGGGTAGTCCTGTTACAGCCAGTGGGACAAAGCAAAGACATCAGCTTAACCTTTGATGTAGAAAAACTTCACTATTCCTTTCAGAATCAGAAAGAGATTAATTGCCAAGTAAGTTTTACCAAAGAAGGATTTCTTTCTCGTCTATTGGTGCATATTTTTTTGTACATAAATCACAGAAATGTAAAAATTTTTTCCTTTACTTATGAGCAGAATGTGAACAGAATATTGACATATGAACAGGTATCTACAGTTTATATACGTACAGTATCTACAGTATATATACGTACAGTATCTACAGTATTAGAACAGTGTAATGTATATAATATACTGTAATGTACAGTATAATGTAAACAGTAGTATGATGTGAACATTGTTTAAGGTTTTAAAATGCAGGATATGCAGGATACCTACAGTATGTTAACAGGTGTGTGTGTGTGTGTGTGTGTGTACATATGTGTATATACAGTATATGTGTATATAGTCATAGGCAAAAGTGTAGGCACCCTTGACAATTTCCATGATTTTCATTTATAAATAATTGGGCGTTTGGATCAGCAATTTTATTTTGGTCTATCAAATAACTGAAGGACACAGTAATATTTCAGTAGTGAAATCAGGTTCATTGGATGAACAGAAAATGTGCAATATGCATCAAAACAAATGATGGTTGCTGAGTATGGACAGCCTGATTCAAATCACCCCACAGATTTTCAATGATATTCTGGTCTGGCATGTCATTCGGAAATCAAGGTGT
>JACXGM010009353.1:10052-27790 GCA_016801145.1 Umbra pygmaea
ATTTTCAAGCCCCCAGGGCTCCTGGACCAGTGTGCAAAGTTTGGAGGCCATACAAACAAGTCAACATCAAAATGCTATACTCATTTCTAACTAGATTTCTATACGTTTTTAAAACCCAGCTAAATTCCAACTCCAAAAATGGTTGTTTTATGTAGGATGATGTCCTATGTTATTGAAAAATGTGTTATTTTGTCATTTTCACTTCCTACTTCCTGTCTGTGATATTTTTAGTCAAAAAGAAAGACCATCGTCGGCTTTGAGGCGCGATATCTCCGGCTGTGAGTAACACACAGAGATGTGCCACCACTCATTATTTGCGTCTAATTCTCCCCTTTCCAACGGTACCAAGCTTTAGTTGATAGCATGTACGGTTCGTACATCTAGAGCGTCAATCGACTTTACAGGGTTAAGAGGTTGGAAACTGAACATCTGTCTGCCGAGTTCGCAATTGCTAAACAATGCATTTTGGTGGGGAAAAGCCATGTAGATTCGACCGATGCAGTATAATGCTAACCAACCAATAGGCAGACGTTTTCCCCCTAAGACACAGCCCCTTCTCATTTACAGAATGAGGCAGAAATGCATACAAAACTGTAAATATGACAGGTAGAAATAAATAGCATTAAAGAAATAAATAGGAAGAATAAAACAAAGGAAGAATAAAACAGACGAAAATATTATAATATACACATAAATACATACATTTAAAAAAGTCATAAATAATTTACTAAATGAAAACAGTAACGATAATGGTATAAAAATATTTATCTGGAGCGTCTTAAACAGCTAACACAGGCCCCATGACTGAAACTGAAGTGGTTCTATAACCTGTTTAACATACTGGTACATTTTTCAGTGGCACACCCAGAGGTTGTCATCCAGAGGCAAGTTACTTGCCCCAATTTTTTGACTTAATTGGTCAATTGTATTGTTGCGGTGACGCATCAAGAAAAACATGCCTATCCATAACTTTCTTTATTGGATTCTGATTATACTTGACTGAAGGACAGAATGCCATCTTGTTTTGTAAGTTGATGACCACAGCTAAACATAATGTCTTGTGATAAATGGAAAACTAACGATCAATGTTGTTAAAAGCCAACATATCCTGTGCATTCTTCATTGCCACACAGCAATCAATTTATTTTACTTTATTGAATTTTTACTGTTTTTTAACCTTGCAAGTTGTCTAGTTCTTATTTACAGCAAGAATGTAGGAGCCAATTGACTTCACTGTCTTGTTCACAGACAGAAAAATAGGTTTACATTTGTCTGTCAATGATTTGAACTAGGGTCCTAATGGACACCCATCAGACTCCCTAAACTCTAAGCCACCTTGCCATCCCTGCAAGTCTGATATTAAGGAAAGGTTACAAAGGCCAGGCTGCACAGAAGGGCTCAATCGGGAGATGCTCCCTCATGTGGAAGAGGGAGTGCTCTGACGTTATTTTTCTCAGCAAAAAATTGCCGATTGATAACAAGTTTGATTGTTAGTGTAAGATATCTGGATGATTAGCAAGGATAAAATACAATTATAAAATATTTTTGCTAGGGGTGAGAATGTACTGGCTCCCACATGACAAAAATTAATTTGGCCAGTCTATAGTGGATTTGCGCACATGTTTTGTTTGTCTCTGTGTCACCATATTGCATAACAAATCTGAATGGCACATGTCATATTTTTACGTTAATAAAAAAAGAGCTTATTAGTAATCTAAAGAAGTACTCCCAAAATGCAGTTTTTTGCTGCTTTTGATGCCCTTCTTGGAGGTAATGGCCAAAAATAGCAGAATGGCATTTTCACTGTTCTAGCGCCACTATGCCTCGGAATAGTGCAATGACAGGCTGATGTAGTGTAGCATATCTTGATTCAGTATGAGAGCACTGGAATTAGATGAGCAACATCTGAAGATTTCACATTTTTGTTGGAGTGGAGTCAAAAACTAGGTATTTCATAGAAATCTTTGAATAAATCTGAAGTGTTTTTGCATGTTGTTGAGAGCTGTTGCTTGATATAATAATCACTCTGTCAAGTGTATTGCACAGAAATGCAGTAAAAGATTGTGTGCCTCAACTTCAAAAATACATTACATTACAATACATGAGTGTAAAAACAATGTGCTGCATATTACAAATAAATGCTACTGTATATAAAAGACAGGGGATTGTATATACAGGTACCGAACATCACACAATGAAGTTAAGGTGTGCTAGATGCAATAGGGGCAGTAGAATTGCCCAAAGTTGCTGTGTACAGTGTATGGTATCTATCATACAGAATAAAACTATTTCATGGTCAAGGTGCTATCTAAATTGTGATGGTGACATGTACCACAGTCCATATTGACCATACAGAGGGATAATGGGTGGTCCTGGTGCAATGAATTGTCAATATTTTTTGTAGATGGGTGTTGAGTTGTTGAAGTCCCTGTAAGAGCCAAGATTAATGAAAACCATTCAACTGTCTGATTATCTGGCAGAAGAAGCTGTTGCACAGTGTACCTGTTCTTGGCAGGATGCAACTTTACTGGGCAGAGTGATCCATTTTACTGCACAAAATACACAATATAATCCAAAGTATATATCAAAGCGCAATACTCTGGACGCAAAGATACTTTCACAGTTACAAATTGTTCAGTTGGCCAGTCAGCATACATAATCTATTATACAAATATCTAAAATTATACATATCAAAACCTACTGCTTAAACTAAGTGGGCCAGACTCTTCAATGGGTGGGCCAGGGCACACCAAAGCCCACCCGAGCCTACGTGTAACGCTCAGCTCAGAGACTTTAAGTATGGACTCCTTATAGATATTTAGTTTAATTCTATGTATTTGTATTAAACATTCTATTTCCCGTATATGTTCAGTGTATTTCATGTAGTTTTGTTTATATATGTGTAAATGTCCCTTTAAGTGTTCGTGACACCTCTCTCTAGTTTGGGTTGTTGCTACGATAGGGTTAGGTTAGACTGGTATCTTGTAGATCTCTTTGATTAATGATTACGTTCAGCCGTGTTCTATTAGTTAGTTATGTTTCCTTTATATAAGCTGCCCAGACTAGAGAGGTGTCGGTCATTGTTCATCTGAAATATCTTTACGTGGTGTTGAAAAGCTGTCCAGGAGTTTGAAGGTACGTTGTGAAAAGAGTAGTTTGGAATTTAGGCGTACGCTCTGTACTGTATATGTTAGCCATTCAGTGTCCGTGCCACTGTTTAAGAGCATGTATGCTCTATATTCGTTGTGCAAATAACATGTACTTCTTCACCTGCAACGATCTACTGCGTGATTCCTGGAAGTTGATTATATTAAATACAAACAACCGTTGATCTGCCTACAGACCCTTTCTCCGTACACCAACATACACTGACACTACGCGTCTGTTTTGAACACATACAAATCCAATCCACCTGATCAAAATAGTTCTTGAAAGACGTCACTCCATTCCTTTGTTGCATTGGTTGTTCCATCCCTGAATGTTTTTTATGAATCCAAATTTGAAGGAGGACCTTCTCATTGTCTGACCAAATCAACACTCTAGCCATACTGAATAATTAGCAGACTATTTCTACACACATTATCATTGGTCGTAGAAGCTCAGGTGAAATATTTAGGTATAGTAGACCTAAAATATAAAGAGACATAGTGCTGTTGTCTTTTAAAATTAACTACACTCTTAAAAAAGGAATCAAAAAACGGTTCTTCATTTGTTCTAATAGTGGAACACTTTATGTTTCCAGTGAGAAGCCTTTTTTCGTTTACATATAGAACCATACATATGCTTATTGAACCTTTTCCACAGAGGATTGCAAATGTATCCCAAAATGGTTCTGTCACCAAAAAGGTTTCTCATTTGAACCAAAAACAGTTATTATAGGTACCAAAACATGGTTCTCCAATGAGGCCAATGAAGTCATAGGTAAAGTGAGTATAGGAGAGCTTTGGCACATGGGCTCTTTTTTATAGGTGTGAGTTCCTTCGGAGAGTTCACACTACACAAAAATGTTAGGGGACTGCACTGAGTCTGCAAACATTGGCTGAATGGAACCTGTTGTGTAATTTAATGCATGTACTAATCAAATTAATTTACTCAGGGTCCGGAGAATGTGTGGAATGGAGCATAGACTTTAATGTCTCAAAGAGCATCTTGCAGGTTGGACGCCTCAATATAGAATAGTGTACAGTAATGAAAAACAACTAGATTGAAGAAATATATATCTGCCAAAAATGATATTTAGAGATAAAATTGTAATTAACAATAACATCTACATCTATAAATCACAGATCGAAAGTGACGTAACGCGAGGTAGTCTGTCAAATTCATGCTCAAATTACGGATGAAAACGAAAGTGAAACTAAGCTGATAAGATTACGGCTACTGTAAAACTTTCTCTATATCTCGCGCTGTCTCTCACCACTGCTCTAACTACATCGACAAACGCAATGAGAGAGCAAAGCGCAGCTTGCGTTTGCCTCTGCCTACGTCATATGTCAAATGTCAATGTCAATGTCAAATTTATTTTTATAGCACATTTAAAACAACCGTAGTTGACCAAAGTGCTGAACCGGATAACAATATACTATATATATACAAATATGCAAACCCACATACATATATACATACACACACATATATATACACATATACATACACATATATATATACATATACATACACATACACATACACATACATATATACATACATACATACAACCATAAGAACAATAGTATTACACACTAAGCAAGATAAGATTAAGTAACAATTGAAAAATAACAGAAAACAGAAATAGCAACACAAAAAGAAAACAGATGTCAAGATCAAGTTGTATTAAAAGCCAGAGCAAAAAAGTATGTCTTGAGCAGCGATTTAAAAATATGCAGAGACTGCGCAGCTCTGATGTGCAGTGGAAGGCCATTCCACAGAATCGGGGCAACCACCGCAAAAGCTCGACCCCCCCTATTTTTTAGTCTGAATTTTGGGACATCCAAGAGCATCTGGTTAGCAGACCTCAGTGCTCTAACTGGACTACGGTGGTGTAGGAGTTCTGACAGGTAGGCGGGGGCCAGCCCATTTAAAACCTTAAAAGCAAACAGCAGGACCTTAAAATCAATCCTAAAGTGGACCGGAAGCCAGTGAAGGGAGGCCAAAACCGACATTATGTGGTCACGCTTTCTCCTTCCAGTTAAAAGACGGGCAGCAGCATTTTGTACTAGCTACAAGCGACGAAGTGATGACTGTTCTATACCTACGTACAGAGAATTGCAATAATCTAGCCGAGAAGTAATAAAAGTGTGGACAACAATCTCCAGATCTTTAGGAGAGAGATAGGCTTTTACCTTTGCTAACAGTCTTAACTGAAAAAAGCTAGATTTAACAACTAAGCTGATCTGCCTATCAAGTTTAAAAGAGCTATCGACAACAACACCAAGATTCTTAACAAAGTATCTACTTTGGGAACCTAAAGGGCCAAGAATACCCAGAGGATTTGCCAACAAGTCAGCTCGACCAAAGGTTACGATCTCAGTCTTACTTTCATTCAGAGCTAGAAAGTTTAAGTCCATCCAGGTTCTGACATCCTTTAAGCAGTCTAACAAAGGCTGCAAGGAGTCTTTACTAGTGTTTTTTATTGGCAAATAGATTTGTATGTCATCTGCAAAGCAATGAAAGGGGATGTTGTGCTTCTTAAAAATGGACCCCAGGGGCAGCATATACAGCAAAAAAAGCATTGGGCCCAAAATGGAACCTTGAGGGACCCCACAGGTGAGGGGGGCTGTGGTTGAAGAATATTCGGCTAGATGAACTGAAAAACTCCTGCCTGTCAGGTATGACTGAAACCATTTCATGGCAGTACCCTTGATGCCTACACACTGTTCAAGGCGTGATAATAGGATCCTATGATCCACAGTGTCAAAGGCAGCTGTGAGGTCTAAGAGCACCAGGATAGCAGAGTTCCCTGAATCAACAGTTAAAAGAAGATCATTAAAAACTCTTAAAAGGCCAGTTTCTGTAATATGGAGTGATTTAAAACCGGACTGAAACTTTTCCTGGATACCATGGCTGTCTAAGAAGATTTTTAATTGATTATGAACTAATTTCTCCAAAACCTTTGATAGAAAAGCTAGCTTAGAAATCGGTGTAAAATTGAAGAGAACATGGGGATCCAAGTTTGCCTTTTTGATAAGAGGCTGCACTACAGCGTGTTTAAAAGCAGCTGGAACACACCCTAAAGTGAGGCTAGAATTAATCAAATTAAGAATACTAAGCCCAACTGTATTAAAAACATATTTTAGAAGACGAGCAGGAATACTGTCTAGAGGACAGTTTGTAGCCCGCATATTATGGACTACTTCTGATAATAAAGAGAGTGATACAGGCTCAAACTGGTTGAAGACAGCTGAAAATGTAGGAGGAACAGAAGGGTCTATGGCAAAAGAAGACAGTGAGGATCTAAGAACAGAAATCTTTCCAATAAAATAATTAATAAAATGTTCACATAATGCAGGTGTTGGCACAATACAAACTGACTCAGGATTTATAAGAGAATTCAAATTACTGAAGAGAACTCGGGGCCTACGGCTGTTGTTGGAAACAAGGTCAGATATAAATAGAGATTTTGCGGTTTTGACTGCTTTTTGATAATTTGAAAGACAGTCCCGTAGAATTCCGAGGGAGACCTGGAGTTTATCCTTTTTCCACTTCCTCTCAGCTTGTCTACATGAGCACCTGAGAGAACGTGTATTTTCATTCAGCCATGGCTCTGAGAATGACTTAGAGCGTTTAGTCCTAAGAGGTGCCACAGAGTCTAAGATATCAATGTTAGTAGAGTTGAAAAGGGTAGTAAGTTTCTCAACACTGAAATCATAATAGCCATTCAGGTTAAAGAGCATAGACTATTTAAAAGCATTTGAAAACTGCAACGTAATTTCCGGGTTAATCGCATGCAGGCGACGTGCAGGAACACAAGTTGCAACCTTACAGCAGGGAATTTCAACAGTATACAAAACAGGCAGATGGTCAGATATGCAAGTGTCACATATTTCATCGATATGAACGCAGAGACTGTAAGACAACACAAGGTCCAATGTGTGTCCTTTTTCATGCGTCGGACCAATAACTGACTGGGTGAGATTAAGAGAGTCAATAAGATTCATAAAATCTTTAACCAAGGGTCTATTCTCGCAGCATACATGTATGTTAAAATCACCAACAATTAAAAGACAATCATATTTCAACATAATCTCTGCTAAGAAGTCTGCAAAGTCTGCTATAAAATCCTTATTGAACTTAGGTGGGCGGTACATCACTGCGCATAGCACAGAAAAAGGTTGATTGAACTCAAATAATTGCAACTTGAAGCTACCGTAAATGTCAGATGGTGTCTGCTGACAAAAAAAGGAGGACTTGAATACAGACGCCAATCCTCCACCTTTACCGCTGGTCCGAGGGGAGCTGAGAAATTGACACCCAGGAGGAAGAAGTTCTGAGAAAGGTGTAAACTGACCGACACGGAGCCAGGTTTCCCTGAGAAACATGAAATCCAACTCACGTGAGGTGAAGAAGTCATTTAGCAGAAATGACTTGTTTGATAACGATCTGACATTAATCAGAGCCATATGAAGAGTAAGCACCCCCCTGGACGATGTTGGGGCTCTGCCCAATGGCCTAAGGTTGCTGTGGTTTGCACCGCTTCTGAAGGTCCGTATCTGCCAGGGTATCGGAGGCCTGGTCGGCAGGTAGGGAACAGCCAGGGCTGTACACTGCGACCGAAATGGTCGCATTTGCGACCTTTTGAAATGCCATTGCGACCCTAATTATTAATGGGTCGCAAATGTATCACTGATTATTTTTGTGCTTAGGTTTTAGGCAATATGCAATGATTTATTATGAGCATTTATTAAAACATAGATGTGTATTTTTAGAATACGTTTTATAACGTGCTCTGAACATTCAACACATCAAGTTTGGCCTCAGCCCCACGATTACCCTTCGCCCCCCCTCCCGGAATGGTTTAGCCTAACGTTGATTAAAAAAATCTTCCTCTTGTCGTCAAGACGCACGCAGCAATCGCGAAACAAACACAAAATATTGAAGCTTTAAAATTATAGTATGACGCACGGGATGTGTAGAGACAGGTACTGTACATATTCCGTAATGCAGCATCACTCCCGACTGCATTTTGCCGTCAAGATTCAGCAAACCGCGCAATTATGGAATCTGAAATTATAATTACGTATAATAGCTATAGCCAAAGAGGAAATGCTATTCACCAAATATAAATCGCAAATTATCCTTTTGAAGAAGAACGGGCTGGCAATTAATCAAACATATGCTAACCACAGATCATGTGCTGAATTCATCAGACACTCAAGCAAAAGACCTGTGCCAAAATTTCTTCGACCCAGTAGCCTACTTGTCATTCATAACAGTGTTACCGGCAAGTTGTGTTAAGAGAAGATTTTTACAAAAGGCATTTGCCTTAAACCACAATTATTAAAATAAACTGGTTCTACAAAATGTGGGCTACTGTTAAAAACACGTTAAACAAAAACACAATTCCGAGGTAATAGCCTGAATCGTGAACCATGAACCCAAACCCATTAAGGAAAACGTAACCCTTGACCGATGTTGTAATTGGCCAATGATGAAAAACGATAGGATATGTATAATGAAAACTTGGAAAAAAAACTTTTTTAAATAGTTCATTCGTATTACCATCTTGTGAATATACACAATATGTGAATGTGACTGCGTTATACAGTCTATATAAAAAAACATGCGTGACACCGGCGAAAATATTTGTTAGCTACTAGGATGCCAACATGATTGACACTCCTAAACGATCTCATATTTGGAAGTTTTTTTTAACCAAAATTCGTTTTGCCTCCACCAACAATCTCCACAGGCATGTGAAAACGAAACATCCAAAAGTCCTGTTGCCTCAGCTGAAAGTTAACTGCATTCATGTTCTAAATCCAGCTTATGTTAACTGTCCACAGCTTTACTAAGGCTACAGCAGTACATGGTATTGTGGCCATTAGATCATTTGGGCTGATTAGAAAATGTGTATAATGATTATTTGCAATAAAGGGCGATTTAAAATAAGACTTAACGAAGAGCCATTTTGAGAGCCAACTGAACCGGCTCTTTTAAGTGAACTGATCCAAGTGAGCCAGATCACTAAAAACTCAAAATTCCCATCACTAATACTGACATATCCACAAAAGAGTGTGAAATAATTTTAGTTTGCATCTTGAAAAGGGAAGACCTTACAACATCCTCATTGACCATATTGAGGTTCAACATGCCCATGCAAAAGTTTAAAAGTGGTTTAAAAGATGGCAAGTAATTAAAGTGCACATCTGTATGCAATACAGGTTCTTTATTATTCATTATTATCCAGAGCAGCATAATATAAATAATTTGTGCGACCAAATCATGTTTTGCGCCAGTAACTGACAAAGTTAGTAGCGCAAGTGCCACCGGTGGAAAAGGTTAGTGTAGAGCCCTGACAGCAGTCAGACCAGGAACGACAGGCCGGATCCACCGACGTCCAGGATCCGGTAACCAGCGGACAACTGGAGAACGGCACCATCCACCATTAAAAAGGCGATGCTCAGTCACATAGGAAGTTGTCAGGTAAGCCTTTAATCTCACCAGTACTCCTCCCCGCTTTCCCCATCAGACGTTTCTTGCGGGAGTAGGCACAGAGCAAGCGACACAGGCCTGTGGGTATAGTATGTAAGAAGGAAGGGAGACCGGTAAATTGATCTCCCAAATCATGCTTTGACAGCAACAATTCTGCTGAGGCTCTGATGTTAAGAAGAGTTTGGCGATCATAGACAATTAACAAGGAGATATTCCGACAACATACACAGAAAAATAAAGCTACAGCAAGCAAAACACTAAGCAGACGATTCGCCGCATACACTGGCGCCATCTTACTCTTACATATGACTCGTTGCTAGCCGGGTCGAGCCTCGCTTATTATGGGCACATTTTCATCAAAATCCTTCTTTATGTTTTGTGTAACATAGAAATTCTTACATGTGTGTTTTTAAAAGACAACTTCCCAAACATTAACTGTTAATTCAGATATCAATTTAACCTGCAAGATGCTCTTTAAAGCCAAGCTGTCTCTGTAGATAAAGCTGACAATATTCAGATAACATTAATCTTTATACAGAGAATGATGTCACAACAGAAAAATTAATATTGATTTCCTATTGGCACAAATAGATTAGTTTCAATCTTACTGATGGCTGCAACATAATTAGTACTGGTTATTTGGCGCCAGCTTGTCTAGAAATTCTATGTTAATCTCTCTCTGAGGCCCAAATGGCTTCGGTATCACTTCTTACCAGGCCTTAGACCAGGGCTGCCCAACCCTGTCCCTAGAGATCTACCACCCTGTAAGTTTTCACTGCAACCCTAACTTAGCACACCTGATTCTAATAATAAGCTAAAATATTTTGCCCACAACAATGGTTGGAGAGAACCTACAGGGCGGTAGATTTCCAGGAATAGGGTTGGGCAGCACTGCCTTAGACAAAAATCTGGCTGTTGTTCTCCATTTGGTCACACTGGCCCTGGATTATATACATTGTATTTCAAAGATATCCTACATTCTCAGTTAAATTAACACTGTCGGCCGCATTCCTACCAAGGAACAAATCTACATTTTACAGTGAAACAATTCTTCATAGTTGTGAAAGTCATTGTCACAATCCCAGAATAACTTGGTCTTCGCTGCATCATTTTTACATGGTCCATAGCTCTTAGGGAGTACCAAACAATATAACATAGCTTTTATAGAAACGATAAACATTTCTAGACATTTCATATATTTAGTAAGTGGTGATCCTGACTAAATGCTGATCATTGAACAGAGATTCTGTATTAATTATACAGAAACCTCAATGCAATGAGTGGGATTCTTCTCATATTATTGCTACATTTTATTGCATATTTCCTCAAAGCTACTTCTGCACCAACATATACACATTTTATTGATTATCGCTCTGTTAATTACCATGGCAATGAAAACGTCTTTAAAACAAGTGTGAAAAAACTGCTGCGTTCTAGGTGTGATAGAGCATTTTCTTTCTATGCTTCAAAGTTTTGGAATTCTCTCCCGGCTGATATCAGGGAAGCAAATACATAGTGACTTTTAAATCACTTCTTAAAACATTTTGTTTTAGGATTGCTTTTATTTGATTAGTCATTGTTTGTTTAGTTTTTTATTTAAAGTGTGTCGATTCTATTTTGTTATGTTAGCGTTTTGAGAAAGCAACTATTAAAGGCGCTATTTAAAATAAATGTATTATTATTATCATTATATAATGGTCTGTTTTTCAATGATAGATAACACTGTAAGGCCTCAGTCAGACCAATTGCTTCAAATTCACCTTTTCCAACTCATGCAATTTAAAGAATTTGTTAGGTTTTTCGAATGGATGCATCACACACAATGCACTCAAACTGCTTCTGCAACACAAGTGATGCAAACCAAATGCAGCATTCTATTGAAAAGTAATATATTCCTGCTATACCAAACTGCATTGAAGCAACTGGACTGACTGGGGCATTAAAATACATTGGTTGTATAAGGTGTTGATAATATGTTATTTGTGCTCATACCCATACAGTAGCGTAGTCGGAAGCAGTGAAACAGGAGATTTGGACTTCAGTGCCTTATTGAAGAAAAGGTGAGTGTAAATTATCTTTCAGGAACACAACAGTTGTAGCAAACATGGTAACTAATCAGAATCATAAGGCTGTTTTTATGTGCATATCAATATTTGTTGTTTTGTTCGTCTCTCTCCCGACAAATATTTTTTTCCTGGATTTCAGAGGGTAAGTAACTTACCTGACATAACATTGTATTTATGGGCATGTCACTAACATTTAGAATTGCTACCTACTCAAAATAGATCTCGCTAATCATGTCTAATTTTGGTTTAGCACCCTTACGTCCCTCATCTCTTTAGACACTGTAAATCATACTACTTTACCACAGAGTTCCCAATAGTGTATGTGTGACAGTGTGTATAGTATGTAGCAGGCAGGAGGCAGGTGTGTATATCTATGGTTTGGGTGTTTAATGATAATTACATACAAAATACAGGTACAAGGATCAGAAAGGGAAAACACTGGTACTAAAATAAAGTTTTGGAAGTTTTGCGAGGACGAGTCAGCGGAGGACAGGTCAATGGAGGATGTGTCAATGGAGGCTAGGTCAGTGGAATCCCTGCCAGCTGAGGAAGGATCAGCACATGCTGGGTCAGCCAATATTGGCCTAGCATAACTACAGGCTTCCGGACAAGAGCATGAAAAGACTGGTCAAAGTTGGCTAAGGACCAAATGGCTTTCCCAGGGCTGAGGAATTCCGACTTTGGACTGTGGATGCCTGATGTAGCACCGTGGATGGCTGACGTGGGACCGTGAATGGCTAATGTGGGACCGTGGATGGCTGACATGGTACCATGGATGGCTGCTGTGGGACAGTGGTTGGCTGTTGAAGCTCGGGCAAACTGACTTGGATCTGAGCTCGCTGAACACGGGCATGGAACTAAGTTGGCTTAACATGGTCCTGGAGCCTAGCTGGCTGAACATGGTACTGGAGCCTAGATGGCGGAACAGGGGCATGGAGCTTTGTGACCAGAACATGGGCCTGGAGGTGATGGTGATGATCAGCAGCCTCCTAGCCACTCCCCATAGTTGCCATCTGGGCAGAAGGGAAAATGATAATGGCTAGCTGCTGATTAGAGGTAGACAGGTAACTCACCCCCCTGTTCGTTCCTGGGATGGTTAGTGAAACTAGTCTTGATCTTGGCAGAAAAAAGTTAATGACTATCCACCTCCAGGCCATTCTTCTCCCAGAGGACAGCTGCATGTTGAAGCGCCTGGCCGGGTAGCAGTATATTTAATATCACCACCTTTTCTCTATTAGAAATGGGACCCCAACCCGGATAATGAACTAAGTTGTCCATCTCATATAAAAAAGTTGGCCTTTGAATTTCTCTGGGAGACAAATGTAGGGAGTACTAACCTTACCAGGCTTATCTGACGCTTTTCCGCAGTAGAGATCCTTTTTCTTTCCCATTTTGTTTGAAACCTGTGGTCTGCTTAATAATGTGGAACATCCTGAAGTAGTTTTTCTTTAATTGTGCACACCTGGCAAACTTATTATGAGATTGATTTCAGTGATCCAAAGAGCTTCGGAGACACAATACAATCCATGAGTTTGATTGAAAAACTAAATATTTAATGTTTAAAGCACTTAATTCCAATTTGCATAATATTTTGGAACACAGTGTATATCCTTGTGTGAGTACTAGAGCAATATATTAGTGGCGTGCCGTGCATTTTACACCCAGGCTTTCACTCTCTTCCCGAAATTAAAACGCATTATAATAACCTCACAATGACATTCTAGGACTATAGGTTATAGTCATTCGGCATATCACCCCATATTCATAGTGAAGATAAGTTAATTCCACTCGATAAAGGTTATTTAACACGAGGCTCAAAACCTATGACACTATTTGACCCGACACGACTGAAACCATAAGAATGTAACACTACGCACTATGACATGATGTCGCATTACACATACTGTAGCCATTGGATAGCCAAAATCAATGTCCTAACCAATTAAACAAGAACAAACAACACCCAATCACAACACTACAAACATGCAAAAATGCCAGAAGGAACAGTCAGTATTCAACAGACTTCCCCAGAGATTACAGACAAGCGGCGGATTAAACGCACATCCAGGTTTACGACGCACACTCAAAGGCACAGCCCACTAAGACCACTGAATCTGAACCATATATCTTATATATATACGATCTGAACATGCTTCATACCAGTAGTGATCTAAAACAAGCAAGCAGTAATAATTAACAAGCTTGGAATGACAGTACTCTGCATTCCAAAATCTATTTTTGATACAGTTGCAAAGTTAACTAAAAAGCAGAATTCTGCAAATTAACTTGTCCTACATTTTAGCAGTAATGAATTCCTGAGCTTTTTTGATGAAAAGATCACTACCATTAGAAAATAAATTATAGAATCCTCCCTTAAAGAGCATCTTTCTCCTAAATTCATGTCCCGAAATAGCACAGAAAAGTCAGGATGTTGGATTAGTAATAGTAAAGTTCCAATGGGATCAGAGGTCGTTGGTAGCCCAGTACGCATTGGAATGGCCTGATGCTGAGAGAGCACTGGACAAGAGAGTTCTGGGCGTATTCTACACATGGTAGAAACCGGCTCCAGTCGTGAGGACGAGATGAGTATTGCTGTCGGAGGAAGGTGCCAATTACCTGGTTTAGTCCTTCTGTCTGTCCATTGGATTATTTTTTTAAATTATATATATATATTTTTTTTTTTAACCTTTATTTAACCAGGTAAATTGACAAAGAACAATTTATTATTTACAGCAACAACCTGGGAGCAATTAGGGTAAAGTGTCTTGCCCAAGGACACAACGACATTTGGCTCAGTCGGGAATCAAACTGGCAACCTTCTGACTACAAGTCTGACTCCCTACCCACTGAGCCATCTGCGCCCCTAAATTGATTGAGGGTGGTATTCTGAGGATAGACTGATATACACTCCCAAACAATCCCAGAAGGCCTTCCAAACCCGCGAGGTAAACTGCAAACCCCTGTCCAATACATTGTCCTCTGATATCCCCTATTGCCTGAAAACATGGAGGAAAACACATTCTGCCAATTCCATTGTGTTAGGTAGCTGGGTGAGAGGAATCAGATGACAAATCTTGGAAAAAAAATTGGTGACCAGCAAAATTGTGGTAAAGCCATCTGACAAAGGCAGATCGGTCATGAAATCCATGGCCACACGGCAAAGGTAGAGGTAACAGTTTAACTGCAGGTAGTTGGTGAGGAACCTTTGATTGGGCACATGTAGGGCATGACAAAACATGGTCGGAGACGTCCTCAGAGAGATGATCACCAATTCTTCCATGATAGCAATTGTATGGTTTGTGTAATACCTGGGTGGCCTGTGCTGAGGGAGGTGTGACACCATTGTAGTGGTTGTGGACATGTGTTGACAGGAACAACAAACATTCTTCCTGGAGGTATTTCAGGCGGAACCGGGTCTGTAATGAGAGCATCTTGGATGAGAGAGTCAATATCCCACTGAATGGGTCTTCCCATACAGGTGGTAGGAAGTATAGGTCCGCCTTAATATTTTTCTCTACTGGAATATAAGAAACAGGGATATTGAAATGGTTGAAAAGCATTGACCACCTTGCCTGATGTGCGTTCAGTGGTTTGGTAGTCTTGAGATACTTGAGATTGCGATGGTCGGTGAGGACAAGGAAAGGATGTCGAGCCCCCTCTAACCAATGGCACCACTCCTACAATGCCAGTTTGATGGCCAGAAGTTCTCGGTTGCCTACGTCATAGTTCCCGTTCAGTAGGGGTCAGTTTTCGTGAGAAGAAGGCACAGAAGGATGGAGTTAAGAGTCAGTTCTGTGTTGTTTGGATAAATTAGCTCCCACCTCCGATGCGTCCACTTCCACAGTGAACGGAAGAGATGGGTTGGGTTGTAGAACTGGTGCAGCTGTAAGACGTTGAGTCAAGGTCCGAAAGGCGGTAAGGGCGTCATCTTCCAGAGATTTTCTGGTTGGATAAGGCATGCAGAGGTACTGCTATGGTGCTGATGTTTTGATTGAATCTATTTTAGAAGTTTGCAAACCATAAAAATGTAGGTGTTTTCCGATGCATGGAAGTGGCCAATTACGCACCCCATTAACCTTTCCCTCATCCACATCAACCCCTCCCGGGGTAAGCATGAATCCCAGGAAGGACACAGTGGAGATGTGGAAAGCACTTTTTTCCACTTTCACGTAGAAAGTTTGTCTTGGAGCCATTGAAGGAATTGCTTGACATGATTAATGTGTTCAGACAGAGAGGAAGAATACATGAGTATGTCGTTAATGTAAATGACCACAAAACGGTCCAATATGTCATGGAATATGGCGTTCATGATGGACTGAAATAATGCAGGGGCGTTGGTGAGACGATAGGGCATTAACAAATATTCATAATGGCCCCTGTGCGTAATGAATGCGGTTTTCCATTCATCCCCTATCCATATACGCACAAGATTAGACCTGCGTAGTACGTACAACTTAGTGTAGATAGATGCTTGTCCGACTTGTTCCAAAGCTGCAGGGATAAGTGGTAGTGGGTAACGATGTTTAACCGTGACCTCGTTGAGGGCTCGGTAATCAATGCAGTGAGGGAGACCACCATCTTTCTTCCCCACAAAAAAATTGAAGCAGCAGGGGAAGTTGACAGCCTTATAAATCCTTGTTGTAGCCATTCCTCCACATATGCATTCATAGCCTCCTTTTCTGGTAACGAGAGTAGATAGATCTGGCCTTTTGGATACAGGACATCAGGGATTAAATCAATCGCGCAATCCTGTGGTCGGTAAGAAGGAATAACAGATGCCTGTTCTTTATAGAAAACCATCTAGAACTGGTTATAGATGTCTGGTTTATAGGTGGCAGATTTAGCATTACATTCCTCTACTGAGGTGGCCCTGCATGTTGTGGATATACATTTGGTGTGACATGAATCAGCCCAGGCGAGGAGCTCTGGTTGTGTGAATTGAGCCATGGGAATCCATGTATTAGTTGTTCCCGGGAAGAAGACAGCACCATTAGTTGGATGTATTCAGTGTGAAGGATCTCCCTTGAAGCTTGATGGGTGCTGTCTGATACATAATGTACCCAGTTCCAAGAGGCCGTCCAAGGCGTTAATCCTTAACGGAGAGGGGAGAGAGATATAGATTATCGGCTAATTTGCAGTCTATAAAGTTTCCCGCAGCCCCAGAATCTACTAAACCTTTGGTAGTAATCTGATTGTCATTCACAGTTTGAGTAACAGGGATATTGAATTGTTGTTTGGTCAGGCTCAGGGGAGTAAAAGGTCCTATCTGTCCCTTGGAGGTGGGTTTATCAGGTTCAGTCCATGGGGGTCTAACAGGACAGATGCTGAGGTGATATTGGGCCGCTCCACAGTACAAACACAGGTGTTCTTTTAGGCGTCGTTGTGGTTCATTAGATGAAAGGGGTGAGCGTCCAAACTGAATGGGTTATGGTTTGGAGATGAAGGAATGAGGCCTAGATGAGGTTGCCTGCGGTGGGTTCTGTCGGCTAGGAGATTGTCAATGGAAATTGACATGGATATGTATTAGTTAAAATTTGTTTGATCACAACGGGCATGCTAACTCTGCTTGTAGTTCCTTGGTGAGCCCACGTAGAATCTCTGTAATAAAATATAGTTCATTCACAATTGTGAATGCAGAGAACAAAGCAAAACTGGGAATGCTCAGGTTCTTGATAAAGCAGAGTATGCAATAGAGGTACAGTATCATAGGAGCGCATCATATGCTGCTCCCTCCCCTCCATGCAAGGCATCTACCAGAAGCGATGCATTAGGAAAACTTAGAACATTCTAAAAGACCACAGCCATCCAGGCCGTGAACTTTTCTCACTGCTGCCGTCTGGTAGACGTTACCGGAGCATCAAGGCACGGACTACCAGACTTAAAAACAGTTTCTTCCCCCAGGCCATTCGGCTGCTCAACATGGAACACTGACACTGATCACAAATCATCTGTTGAGCACTAACATTCTCTGGTCACTTTATGCTCTCTACATCTGATGTAGAGGAATTCAAATGGACCTTG
>JACXGM010009354.1:0-14071 GCA_016801145.1 Umbra pygmaea
TGGGAAGGGAAAGAACACATCTCCTCCAGACAATCTCTCGGGGTATCTAATGTCCGATTTACAAATGCTGTTGACGCACCGCTTTACCGTCCTGCTTGGAGTCAATTTTTGTCGGACCTGCTCACATTGTTACGGTTGCTATGATGTGTGATTGGACAATGGCAGTTTTGGGGGAGGGGCCGGCGATAGGTCAATTACAGTGCAGCAGTCCATGCTCAGAAATAATATGGTGCCCTTTGAGTTTCGAGTTGCTCGTGGAGGCTGCATTGTTTCACCATCCCTGGAAGGGGCCACTGGAGGATCTAATTGACCCCTACACCCTGAATCCGTTTCACTTCTTTTTACTTTTTTAGTACACTTTCGCATTTGAAAGAGGTGTTTGTGAATTAGAAAATAAGGGCCTGAGTTTTGAGGGAAAGAAGAAAGACTTAATTTGAGATTCAACAAATGTCTTTGATATCTCTTGAGACAAAACTACAGTATGCTGAGTGTAAAACTTTTTGGTCTTGCAGCCTAATCCAGAGAATATTCAGGCATCTCACCAACTATCCTAAGGAAACTTAATATGCGCACAATTCTGGCATGTCTGTTCTGTTTTAGCACTACATTACATGGCTGACTGAGCTTTGAAAAAGAAACCAACCTTGTATCTGAATGGGTTTAGTGTCAGTGGACAGTAATTAGAAATGCCTAGCCCTTTGCCTAAGGGCCTTAAAGCCCAGAGTTTGTGAGGTAAAGGTGTGAAATGCTAGTCAACATTTAATTGAGACACAATACACAGTTTAAAGTCACGGTGAGCATTAATATTGTAGCAAATCAAAAGGACACTTGGAATTTGGCCTAAACCAGTAACCTTGTTAATGAATGTGCAAGAACCCGCAAGGCAGGGACTAGAGTATGTCTTAATGGGGGTAAACACATTTAGACTAATTGAAAATCACAAGATAAATGCCATCTATTGATTTGAAACAGTATTAAGCAATTGCCCGTTGGATTATGTCTGGTCCACACATTTATATATTTTCCGCCCAAGCCTCTGACTGGACAGATGCTGTAGACCACGGTCACTGTTGAACTCTCTCTTATTCCCCTCGATCCCATCTGTCACTCACTCACTCACTCACTCACTCACTCACTCACTCACTCACTCACTCACTCACTCACTCACTCACTCACTCACTCACTCACTCACTCACTCACTCACCCATGCCTATAACTCTATCTCATCCCCCTCCCCTTCTGAACCTCTTCTCCTTCACCTGCATGGTTCAATTCATCCAGGTTTTTAACCACAATGCACTGCTGCAGTGCTAATAGAAATCACATGTAATCGGTCAAATCACATCTAAAGTACAGCTTCCACATTCTGTCCACAGCCTCTGCGCTCATTAGGGCCAGGCAGAAGAGGCTAAGGCAGGCGGACTACGATCCCAGATTACACCTCATTCCCTGGGTGTAGCCATTTGGGAAGCTTCCAGACTGCACATTGCTAGGCCAGTGGGCTGGACACATTCAGAGTCGAACTGCAGCAGTCATGATTTTCAACAGTGAAAACGGTTCCTTTATTTACATGTGACTCTGCCAACATGTAAAGCCTACATTTTCTGCTGCGTTTACACTTATAGTTAGTGTGTGTATGTGCTCATGGAAAAGTCCTTGTAATTCACTTTGGTTTGTGTGAGAATGCACCAGAACCTGGGGCCCCATGTCAACACTGCGTCTTCCGTACATGACTGAGTAGGGGAAGAGCTGCATTTGACCCATTCTCTCTGGGAAGGGGACAGTGCAGCTGAATGAAATTTAGATGAGCGATGTGACCAATGCGATTACATGTGACAGATGTGTGTGCAGCTGTACAGTTGACTGTGCTTGTGTGCGTGAGTTGTTTTTTGTATGTGTGTGAGTGTCTGATTGTTCGAGAGGGTGCAAATGTGATGTGTATGAACCATAGAAATTTAATTTATAGAAAGGCCATTCCAATTCAAATCAATGTAGAAGAATCGTCATTTAACCGATTCGCGTTTTGTCACGTGAAAACTAACAACAATCGCCATTTTGTTGTGTACTATTCGAATGACCACGCCAAGCAGTTCAATTACCTTTCTATCCATTCTATTTCTATGGTATGAACAGTGGGTAGTGCAGGGATCTGCAAAGGGGGTACACTGAGGGACAAACAAAACGCAACAGAAGAAAACGAATAATAGTAACCGTGAAAGATGAGACACACATTGACATTCCATCAAACACACCCTCATGAAGAATACACATTTGTACTGTACTCAGTTATCTGCAGAGCTGAAATTTACATTCTGTTTCAGGCCAACATTCACAACATGAATTCAGAGGAAATGTTAAAATCGCATACTGGGTGTGTGAATGTCAAATGTCTTTATTATTCCAGAATCGGTAAGTGGCAATAACAATAACCTCTGGTTACACTATACATCAGGGGAAATACACTTCATCCGTTCAATGTATGCCAAATTTAGCATGGGAACATTGCATTCCTATACAAGAAAACAATGAGAAAAATAAACTATTGCCTCATTGTTGAGAGGTCCTGGTGTGTATTCATGCGAGTGTGTTCGCCACGAGTTTATTTGCATATTTAACAGAGGTTGACTCAAGAAGTAGCATCACAGTATGAAACAATCGAAGCATTCTCAGTCAGATGCAGCACTGGGCTCATACAATATTTAATCTTTTGTCCACTGCAGGTTCATGTACATGGCTTGGAATAGTATTCATTGGATGCGCCTCCATCACTCGGTACATTCTTGCCAGTCAAGCAAACATGCTACAGATGATTCAGCCATATTGCTGGTCAATTACTTTAAATTGGGCCTAATCACTTATTTATCTAAACTACACAATGAGACAACTGCATCTCTTTGTCCAGTGTTCGTATTCTGGTTGCGGCCTTCTGACCCTGCAAGGGGGCCCTGCTAGGGGAGGTACAACTTGGTACAACTATCCCTGGGTTAGATGAGTAGTCGGAAACAGTTACTTATTGTCACGTCTCTCTTTAGTGACTCCTTGTGTGTAGGTCAGGTGCCTGTGAATTCATTTTTTTTACCCAATTTCCTCTCCTTCTAATTGGTCATTTTTGACCTTGCCATTTCCTCAGCATGTGTGGGTTGGTCAAAGTCGCTCATAGTTTTCCTTCAATCACATGTTGCTCTTCATCATGGAAGCCCTAAGTCGGTCCATATGTGGGAGGTTTCACATTAGTGCTAAGAATTGGATGGCCTGGCGACATGTGCTTGGAGGAAGCATGTGATCAGTCTTCATCACTACTGCACCTGCTGAGGGGTTGCACACAAGGCGTGAAGGTGAATTGGACATGTCAAATTGGATGTGGAGAAAAATGTGAAAAATACATAATAATATTATTTAATAGGAAAAAACAGTGGCAATATTACTATGTAATGAAATTCACCCTGACAACGGTTTCTCTGTGTGTAAGAGTAAAATAGAGTAAATAGTAAGAAAAATACCACAGATGGTGATTCTGAATAAAATTAGCTAGCAATCAGTCAAATAGTAATGGCAACTGATAGTCATTCGACTCCCCTCAAACTTCTCTAGCTAGCTAACGTTGAACGTAACACTTTGGTATGCATTAAGTGGAATGCTCCTTTGTACCTCAGCTATTTAAAACAACATTGTGACAAAATGTGAACAGAGAACTAGATCAGAAATCTTTTTAACTCTGTTCAGAATGCTGTACTAGAACACTTCTTTACTGGTTTTACTGTTTGTGGATTGGTGCTTTCATTTGCATAAGAGCTATTGACAGTAAACCCACTCCGGGAAAGCCAGTATGTGTGGATCATTCTATAACATACTGCATGTCATAATCCTGTGGAATATGCTGCTATTGTTCAAGACTTGTTCAGTGGGATAATACATTGATATTGTTTTGTCACTTCTTGCACTGAATTAATTGATTACAATGAGACAGAAGTCCCTATAGAGGGAGATCTCCAGCTACAATCCATTCACATATATGGAGGAATAATCAAATAGCAAAGCAATGAGTGAGCTATACATAGAAATGGAATGGATAGAAAGGACATTCCAATTCAAATCAAAGTAGCAGAATGGTCAGAGCGGCAACCATTCCATTGCAAGATCTAGCGGCCTACTTCCACATTAAACCGATTTGCTTGTTGTCACCGTGACAACTAACAACAATCGTCATTTTGTTGTGTACGAATCGAATGACCACGCCAAGCAGCTCAATGGACTTTCTATCCATTCTATTTCTATGGAGCTATACAATGGATGAGTCGGGCATTATACACCGGTGCCTATAATCATGTTCGTAGAAATATAATTTTTGATACGAGTCCAAATATGTTTTTTGCATCACTGTCCTGCTGGTTCCATGCACATCCATTACAGTTATTTAATTAAAGAAAGAGAGGGTAGCAATTTCCTGCTTTTGCCCACAGGATGGGGTTATGTGTTAATATGGTGTTGGCTGGACACCATTGACTGTATATACTTTTGGACGGTTCAAATGTTACCAGCCACTCAATAGGTTACTATTGTTTTTTTGGCATGTGATTGAAAGAAATCTAGCAGCTACCTGCATATTTTACAAGCATTTGGCTGGTAAATGGTGCTAATTTTGAACCCTGGTGACGTCACCCAATGGTTTGTGGAGATCTGATTTGAGTCATCGAGTTTGCCGTTACCGGCGCAGCCATCTTGGTTGCAGATGAAACCATTTTAGACAAGAGGTTGTCTAACAAAAAGGTTGGCTAACAAAAACAGTATTAAAACAAAATGTAACGTTAATTAATGAACTGCAGACTCCTTTGAGTGTCTTGTCGTACAACCGAACGCTGAACAAGACATAGCCACACTCTAATACAACTTGTGCTTTAACGCCGATTTTAAAAACGAGACCATAATTAAGAATCATTCTGTATTGCAGAAGACTAAAAACGAGCGATTGAGACCATAAACTCATTATGAAAATGTTTACTGAGGTAATAAATCAAGTGAGAAGTGGCTCATTTTCTCATAGACTTCTACAGAAACCGACCTCCTTTTGCAACCGCACGTGTCGCCCCCTGCTGGAATTCAGATAGAATGCAGGTTTAAGGCACTTCCGCATTTGCATCACTTTGCCAAACCGGATGCTCGCCCTGTGGTGGACACATGGCGTTTACACCAACCATTACCTTGCAGTACAGTACAGTAGATTACATTAGTGACATTTCCTTTCCCTGGAATATCTTGACACTCACTCTCCACCCCATCATGAATAGGCATATATTATTTTGCCTGCAGTGTTATACTCTGTAAATGGAAATTAAGCTTTCAACTTAAATGTCCTTTGAGAACAGATGTACTTTAGATGGAGATTGATGAATCCATTTATACTACAGTATATGATATATAGTTATTAGTATATTTTTCATATTTTGTATTTTAAAGAACTGTTCACATTAAAACCAAAACATAATTCGATGTTAAACAATCTTGTTTGTTATGAACTGGACTTCAAAAAAACAACAAACAAAATAAGTCTACAATTACTAAATGAATAATTAATCAATTTTCTTGCCTTTTTCTTCAAATAAATTATTCTGATAATTTCAGATGTATAATATGTTTTCAAGCAACACATTTTTTCTCTCAGAGAGCTTAAAATTAAACACGAAGAGCAATGCTCCCAGGATTACTGAAACCACATCTTCTAAAGCTCATTATTTGAATCCTTTATTACTGATGAAAAAACTAGATGAGTAAATGTGATGGTTTTTAGTAAGGAAGGAGCATAACCCTTTTTAAATCGTTCTATTAAATATTTCACAAGATTTTGGATTAAGATTAAGTACCTAGGGCTTTCACTAACTCCCTTTTATAATAGATTTTCTGAAAAGATTCCACTGTTGGTGAAGTGACATTATAAAAACAGGCTAGAGATGATAGTATGCCTGTCTTTTAGATTAACGTTTTTGTGGAAACATTCTGAAATCAGCTAAAATGGCCTCTGCTTACCACACTGGCACTGATTGTGTTTTGAACACAGTTACTATGTGCAAATTAATGCAGTTCAATTCATATTATGAACTCAAATAACATGAAACGGCAAAGACACATTTATTTACCAAGAGAATATAACGCTTGTCATCCAATTTTAGAGGAACACACAAAATAATTTGAGACTCTTTTAGAAAACATCGTAAAACATTTGAAAACACTATAAATCAATTGTTTGAAAGTTGCTTCAAAATCTGTGTGACAAATGTCAAAGACATTTCAGAGGGAACTTTTATGGCTGCTGGTCTGAAATAATTTTGATGCTCTTGGACATTGTAGAGACTCAGTTTGACCCAGTGCTGATCCTCATTGGATCTTTGGAGTTTCAGAGGCTCTGGACAGAACCTAAGCCCCAACTACAAAACCAGCAAATTGACTTACTCCTCACATAAACATACAATAGTTTTACAGATATTCTGCTGAACTAATGACAGCATTGGTGACTATTTCAAGCCTATCTTTATCTATAACACCCAGGATGTAGTCAGTGTTAAAGTAATAACAACTGGTAGCCAAACACCTAATGGTCCCTCAACCTTTAACCTGTTTATATGTTCCAAATGACACAATAGTCCCTGCATTCAACTACTAATTACCACAGCCTGGTGGTAGAGAATGCCATAAGATAGAGATAGAGAGACATTTGGGACACAGATAGAGTACTTCCTTGTGCATGTGAGCGGCTAGCGTGATGAGTGAAAGGGCATGAAGTGTTACAAGTACCAGACATATGCACAGACATGCATGCACACACACGTGCACACTCACGTGCACACTGGAGGTTCAACTATACTTGTGGACTCTCCTATTATAGTGACAATCCTATTATAATCTCCCCTAACCTTAACTTAAACCCCTAGCTCCTAACCATTACCTTAATATTAGTATGTCATTAACCCAACTTCATGCCTAATTTTAATGTAACATGTAATGCCTAACCTTAAAATTAACCTAATATAACCATGAAGTTGTGTTATTAACTCTAAAACCTCTAACACCAACCACATGCACACGCACAAGCACAGGCACATGCATGTAACTGAAGACTGGCTGTCAGCTGAGGACATTAACGAGAACGTTTGTTCCATTGGATTAATCCACACACTCATTTCATAAATGGGAGGAGGGGGCATTGACCCAGATTACTGAAGCGCTAATTGTACTGTAGATTTGTCATAGAGAATATAATACAGATGGCTGGCTCAGTCAGGCAAAGCTAAAGACAACACTTTCATTCAGTGAGAAAAAGACCCCGGTACACCTGTATTGGCTTTCCATTTTCTTCCCCCGTTTATTTATATTAAGAAAATCTGATCTAAATTCTCACAGCCTATTTTGAAGATAATTTAATCCAAAAGGAATTTAAAATAATTAAATACATTTTAGGAAAATCTGATCTAAATTCTCAGAGCAACTGTAGCCTATTTTGACGAGAAATTAATTTAATCCAAAAGGAATTTAAAGTTAAATACATTTTATTTTTAAACGCTAAAGTGCAAAAGGCCGTGATGTCATGGAAAACCAACAGCTAAATGTAGTCATGACATGGTGCCTTCGGTTACAATCTGAGTCTATGGTTAGATCCTGGAACAGGACAGTCCACTAGGACACAGTAACAAGCACTCAACCTCATAGAGTGTGTATCTAACAACAGATGTCGATTAACAATGCCGTGCTTACTTTGGGTTTATTATTATTATTATTATTATTATTATTATTATCTCTGAACAGAAAGCATTAGAAAAGACAATGTGTTGGAGTTGCAGCTCAAATCATATTGGCTGCTGCTACGGGTAACCTAGGTCTGATGTGGCGTACGTATCATCATTTCTTTATATACAGTATGAAGATTAGGTTACACAGCTCATGTACAAAATCATACTGTATTACCAAATAAAGAATTAGAGAAATAACATGAACCACATTGGGAAAAGACCTTCAATTATATCATGGAGAAATTTGACAACTGTCTTACAAGAAGCTAGAATTAATTACTTCAAAAGCAGATGATTCTAAACTTTACATGTCAACACCTAAAAATATTGAGCTCACAGACACCCAAAGACAGCTGGTGTTACAATTGGCGATTTAACAACAAGCTGGGCATGAATACAGCTAACTAAGAACACTGTCATTGGTTTAAAACATTCTCCAAGAACTAAGCCTAAACTGGAATTGTGTATAAATGGTCCAGGCATTTCCTTTTAACGCAAAGACACACTTTACTATAGGCTCCGGTCTTGTCGCATCTGGATTGCTAAAAATCAATGTTACATTTTTTATTAAAATCACAATATAGCTAACTTATCCAATTAACCAAAAATTTGACTCATTAACACAGCTGATATCATCATCATGTATCCACTGAGACAGTCATGGTTAATGTGTGTGCATGTGTACTGTACATGTGTGTTTGTCTACACCAGAGACTGATATTTTGTTTATTTAATTTTTTACATTTGCTGTAGACTCAGTAATGGACGGCCCTGTGAGATGTACTCTGCATTGCACCGCACTTCGTAGGCTCAGTATGCTTTGAGGGGAAATTTCACATGATTATATAGACAAAAGACAGTTCTGCGCATTTAGATGTTGAATATATGAATGAAACATGTCCATACCTGGTCATGGGGTAGGGCCAGACCCCCATGGCACAGTCAAAATCCTAAGGTTGTGACAGAGCCCCCCCAAGGTGCGGCTCCAGATGCAGGCACCCCAATGATCGGGGGGGTGCCCTTGGCCCTGCACTGTACTATTTTTAAGATGAGACATTTACTGTCGACTGAAACAAAAATGTAACATTATACCCCTAAATAGCTTCAATTACTACTTCTAGAAGTTACCTTTACCCAAAACAGCAGTTGACAATCATGATAGCCAATAACTGTGGCTATGATCCAATTTATCCCCACTGCCTTGCCCTTTCGTTATCTATCCTAAAACAATACCACAAATGGGCTTTACACCGGTTAACCTCAACACATCGTCTCTCCTTCCGCAGGTGGAAATGGCTGCCTTTGCTAATCGTCTCCGGTCAGTCATTCTGCTCCACATCTACAATACTTCAGACAAGAAACAAATCGACATACCAGAACACACAACCACAGACAACACACAGAAAACCGAAATATACATATTGCAAACAACGTTTTAATACAAAACAAACTCAGTACTTGCCGAATCACTGCTTTTCATCTTAACAACTCACATTTCATCCTCTCCGTCCTGAGTCTTCATAGCTTAACAGTACACATTGAACAACAGTAGTTATCTTTAAGCCCTGTTATGTTTATATTAATGTTTTTAATTTATTTAATGTTTTTCTTTATTTATTTATCACACTGGGCATTAACTCTTCATAGATATAGCAAATTTCAAATTAGTATCTTAATTTCTTTCCAATGGTTGTCAATGTTCAATTTACCAATAGTTTCTCTTAATTAAAATGTTGTAATGTCTATATGTGTACTGATTGGCCAAATTTATTTTAACCCCAATTTTAATTCAGAGTGGTTTGGTTGTCTCTGTTACTATTACTAAACTCCTAAATCCACATTTTCTGTCCTTTTTTAAATGTGTCCATGAGTACTTACCAATATATATCAGCCTTGTCATTTTTGCCTAATTGTCCATATGGATGCTGATTTGGCAAATGTAATCATATTATTCACAGCATCAAATAATTATCTGACATTAGAATACCCACCTTTTAAGTGTTACCCATTTAATACTTTAAACATCCACAAGGTGTCCTCCTTGCTATTCTAAATCCTATTTATTCCATCTATTCCATCCAACCCTTTTATAGTCTATAAAACTAAACTACATCACTGATCTTTATCATTCAACTCAAACCAATCAGTTCACCTGTTAATGCCGAATTATTCGCATTACTCTGAACCCCTGGGCAAACAACATCTCTAACATCTCTATTCACCCTTGCCTTAAATCACAGGTGTCAAACCGGTCCCACGGAGGGCCTAGTGTATGCTGGTTTTTGGTATTTCCCTTCAATTAGTGCCCAATTAAGAACTATTAAGACTGCCAGGTGAGGGGAGATCCTAACTAATTAGTGACATTCAATCATTCAGGTACAAGGTAAAAGCGAAAACCTGCAGACACTAGGCCCTTTGTGGATCCGGTTTGACACCCCTGCCTTAAATAAAATCTTAACAACATGCTGTGGCCCAAAATTAACTTACTTTCACCATCCTCACTTACTTTTCCTCCATACATCCTACATTTCTTTGTGACCAACTTCTCTCTCAACCCGCATGTAACAACCTTTAAACCCAACCAATGAATGTGGCAACTGCTCTCTCCAGCCTGCATTCTACATTCCTCCATACTTCCTTGGCACCAAATTAAAAAATGCCTTAAATCCATAACTATTTTGGTTTTCCACTTAACCTTTTCCTAACGCTTTGCCGGCCACTTTCCTGGGGCAGTTTCACTCCCCTGAATCCATCTCCATTCCAAACATACTACACCCATTTTCAGAAGTGTCATGCTGCTATTTTTTTAAGGGGGCACAGTGTGCACAACACACGAAAACAGGTGCCCACAAATACTGATATTGAAAGGAAAATTCACTTGGCAAAAAAATCTGAGGGGCCCCCCTCAGTTTCAATGGGCATGACGCCTCTGCCCATTTTATAATCCTGTTTCACAGAAGTTGCAGACAACATGCATTGAGAACAATCCCTCTCTAAACTGTTGCTCTGTTTCCTGAATTATTAACCAACCTCCAATTTTGTAAATGACTTAAACACAAATAAAATTTGCCTTGTTAACAACCAAATGCATCCTTGCATGTTTGTTCTTAAACACGCAACTTATGTCATTGCCTTGTCCTAGAGAAAATACGCTATAAACGTTTACAGAAAACATTTCTCATAACTTAGCCCCAATCTAATTATGAATTGCCACCCAAATCTTTTTATCTTATCAAATTCACTAACTTTTACAGTCTCGTTATGACCAATATAATCAGCTAATTTTACACAATGTCTTAAAGGACAACTCAAAATGAACCAAGGGGTTAATAACACATTGGTACCAAGTCGACTGTTCTCTGGGATATGTTTTCATGCTAATCAAATGTGCCCAGTATTAGTGTGAATTGATAATTACCTTATAACGCTAGTTGGGAGGGCATGGATGAAGTAAAAATCAACCGCTATTTTATACCACTAACAAGGCTCAAAATAGCACCACACTTCCATGGTAGCATAATGAGGGTCCCTACATGCAAACCCGAAGCATTGAGAACTTTGTAAGTGTACAGACAGTTTATTAAAAATATAGTACCATTTGCATACACAGTGAGGCGCCCTCTTCGAAAAACAGACTCGACCAGTCGAACCACAAACTCTGTGCTAAGTGAGCGGAACTGTAAGCAAATTGTGTTTGATTTTAGTTCGCATCGCCAGCTGTAAGTCTTGCTCATTGATCTGCATGAATGACCGAAAAACCTCTTGTCATGGGAGATTCCATGTCACAGTTCAGCTCATGTAGCACAGAGTTTGTGGTTTGACTGGTCGAGTCTGTTTTCCGAGTCTCATCTGGGTGCCAAATGTCGTAACAAAAAATCATAGCTTATATCCAAAAATGATCAGGAGTTTGCAAATACTCAACAAGCTATGTAAGTTACATCACACAGACATTTTGAGTTGCTTCGTGACTTCTATTGGTCACAACTCCTACCTCTCCTTCTTGTTCACCCTGAAATACCCCAAATTTACCCAATATTTGTCCAACATTTACCCAATATTTGTAATATCTACATACCCCCCCCCCCAAAAAGTATTTATTTACCAGACAAATGTCAACTTGCCATGAGGCTGTACTGAAGCTATTCTTTAAGTGACAGTCAGATGAATTTGTAGTTGACGTTTGTACACTGGTGCCCTTTCAAGAAGAAAATCTTTAATTTCTTTATTCATCTCTATTTGTCACTGTTGTTTTACACCTCAATTCCAAAAGGAGAAAAGGCAAACTTTCCTGAATGAAAATCGTTTTGAGCTCTACAGAATGCCTCTTAGTTTTAAGTCTAGAAGAAAACTGAGTTAAATTAACATGAATATACTGTGGTACTGTGAGTATAAGTAAGTATACAATGAGCTGAAGGGATTTGGGGAGGTTTGGAATCCGCAGAGCTGGCAGGGCAGAGAAATAGGTTGTAGGGAACAGTTTTTTATTTCAAGGGAAATCTGATGTCTGCTTTGCTGTTTCCCAGAGTAGTGTAAGTAGCATTTTTGCTTATTTCAGTTGTAACATGCTGCTAATATTAAAAGGTTGTGATATTGTCTTGTGTCAGTGAGCATGTATCTAAATATGCAACTCTGGGTCAGTGAGTGCTGTGTACACTTGTCAGTGCATTGACAGGACTGTACGTGTGTCAAAATCACACCTGCAAGTCCAAGACCACAAGTTTCAATTACTTTTCTGATTATCAGCTGAAGAAAGCAGTAATTCTAGATTTCCCTGGAATGCTTAGTAATATATTCTGGTACTCCTCTATATGTATGTTCCCCCCCCTACCTTCCACGACCTCTCCTGTGCTCTCATGTCCCACATCCCAAATATTTATGGTGAGCATGTCACCCTTTAGAATGACAGTGAATTACATTTAACAAAGCATTATCAGAAAACTTTTAATCCTATATATATATTATGTATCCATCTAATGAGTTGAGAATTCCAGATGAATCTTTGATGCTGCTAAGACATGACGTTGTTTGATTGCACTAGACAGCATATTTTTTTCTTAAACTGCATATAGTCATATATGCGATATTTGTAATTTGTGGACTCAGAATGTCTTTTGGTGTCACTGTTGGTTCATATTCAGCCAACAGCTGTTTTAGCACACCTTCTCCCACCAGAAACACATGGAATGAATAAAAATCGTGAATAAGTGTGACTGCCACACTTCTAGGAAATGTACAAACTTTTTAAAACTTATCCATGCATAATTCAGCTATTATGCATAAATTAAGAGATACTGTGTGACAAATATAATTATTTCTGTATTAGTTTTCTCATTATTTCTCATGTTTTAGAGCTCTTTGGGTGTGGTGACCACATTTTATTCTTGTGTGAGGTTATATAACAATGTAACTGTCACATGCTAAATTAAGCATACGTTGAACTAATGAAGTATATTTCCCCCGATGCAGAATAGCCTATTTACGAAGTTATGTAAGATTGTAGCTATTTACTTCTTCTTGAAGAAAACACATACATGCATGCAGACACACTGCAAGTTCTCCAACCAGTGAGTTTAACTAAGAGTGACAGTTAAAAGCAGACAAGTGTTCTCTCCACTGGGCCCTGAAATTGACTTTCCTTCCTGCTGTTGATTGTGTTTCACACCCAGAGAAACAAGGACCGTGATACAATCTGTTTGTGTACATGCATGCCTGTGTGTGTGCACGTGTGTGCATGTGTGGGCATTTCTAAACTATTTTGTCAATCAATTTGTTTTTATTGTTTTCTCCCGCATTTGTCTGTCAGTCCCCAATCTATCCCTCACTTACTTCATCCTCCTTTCCCTCCCTTACTCCTTCGCTCGCTCCCTCCTTCCCTCTCTCATCCCTGCCTCAAGCTGTGGACTGGATGTTTTGGACTGGGCCAACAGCAAAAAAAATTTAAAGTAATGTTGAAAGAATTATTTGAAATTATGTAGCTCAGTGGGATTTATCTCTTAATTACACTGTAATTGACGGCTTCAAAATGGGGATGGCTGCATTGGCACTGCCCCTGCTGGAAGAAATGCCTCAATGTCATGGTAGATGAGGCTTCTTTCCATCTCCATCTGCTTGATGTTACACCACTCAATTTCTTCGACAAGCAAGCCATGACCTCTACTGGAGAAATCACAGAACTGCCACCAATTGTGATTCTTAAATAAATTCAATAGATGGCACTATTAGCGTACAAATATAGTAGTAATATTCTTGACTGATACTACGTGCACAACGGTGGAGGTTGGTGAACATTAATT
>JACXGM010009354.1:14171-27794 GCA_016801145.1 Umbra pygmaea
CACACACACACACACACACACACACACACACACACACACACACACACACACACACACACACACACACACACACACACACACACACACACACACACAGATGCACACACACACAGACACACACACAAATTCAGGTGTTATAGATGGACCTCGAAAATGGGCTGAAGTGTTATTGACTCACGGTTAATATTTGAAGAGTGAAGGTCTCTGAACCATCCGTATATCAGACCTCGTTACCCTGCTGGAGCCCAAATGGCTCTGTATTCCTTAATCAGTACAATACTTTGGCTCATAAGGCTACCGTGTCTTCAGGAAGTATTGTGCAATTTCTGATGCATACATACTATACTGTATACATATCCAGTTAGTTCTCCTCTGATTGTATAACATCAGAAAGCAATCATCCATCACTCAATATAGAATGTGTAGCTCCTGATTGTATGCCACCAAACAATCTGCGGAATATAAAGAAATCAATGTCTCCATATTAACTGAAGAAGGAGAAAACCTGTAGAATAATAATTATTTAGGATCAGCTTTGCTCTGAGACATGGTAGAATTCCATTACAATCTACACAACACTCAGGCATGTCTGAGTGCAACAAATCTGCATTTCAAAGGCCATACTCTTTGATACATGGTATTTCTCTAGGGAAGTATCGGTCGAAAGCTATGCTGTAGGCCCTGACCTCTACAAAAATAGCCATATAATTTGATGTTTGAGATACGAAAATGAACAAACGTTGTGAATGGGTGTAATGTGGATATGAAGTGTCACTTCATTTAGCAGGTGTGGACGTGTATAGTTACGTGTTGCTAAGATACCTATCAGCGGTTTGAATAGCGAATAGTGAATCCTGAACAGACTAAATATCCAATAGTGAATTTTGTCTCCGTTGCCTTTTTAATTGGTACTGTCCTTCAAAAATGCTAATTGGCTGACGTACACCTCACATGAATCTTTCATATTGCACCTAGCATAAGTGAGGATAGGACAATGAGAGGTGAGGAGAGTGTGGCACTTAAATCCATTGAAATGCAGTCCAGGATATCCGGTTAGTCTAGATTCTACAGACATTAGTAGGTTCCCTTTCAGTCTGTCATTCGATAGGACACACCTGGTCGCCTCAACACACTTCACAGTCATGCTTGTCAAGGCTACTGAGAGCATGAGACACTCAGAAGAACTCTCTTCCCATGCGCTATAATCTCCCTGCCTTCAATTTTCTAGTCTTTACCACAGTAAACACAATTTTATTTTTATTTTTTTGGAGGGGAGTATTTTTGTTATATTATTTACAAGACAGTAGTAAGCAGAAGCTTGGGAGACAGGTATGTGGGGAGAAACAGAGAGCAAGGACACAAACAGTAGCCTAGCCAGGGTTCAAACCCCATCACCAGGGAGCATGTGTGTCTGTGTTCTAGCCCATTCCAGTGTCCTGATCTTAACAGGTTTGCATGGTCTACCTCAACTTGGATCATTCTTCTACTGCCCTCATCTGTCCCAGTGAATATAATTACTACCACCAGTCCCTCACAGTTACTCCCGAGTGGCCGACTGTTTTCCTGTGGAAGTTGGATATTGACGACAATCCTCTTTCTGTACCTTTGGCTTTGGCCTTTGCTTATCACGGAAGGTGTGTGGGGACATGGAGGTGGTGCAAATTAATTTAGTTGTCCCAGCCAGAAGACAACCGGTCTGATGTCTGCCCAGGCTGATTAGATGACAATGTAGTGTGGGCAGAGTCTACGGGCCACCCGATTTCTTAGTGTATTGATTTGTGCTGCGGAGCGGCAGAGCACGACCAACCCTCCACGTCAACAAAAGAATTCCAGATTGAGGGGATCTTCTGCCAGCCTTCTCGGTTTCTGCCAAATTGTGTATCTGCCCAGTTCTCAATTCCCTCGTGTCTTTATTTGTTGCGTCCAGAACCACTGGCACGCAACCTTGTAATTTTCAGAAGGGGTGGGACTTCAAGTAATATTGTAGTCATATGGTTCCTCAATGGATAGCTACAGTATAATGGCATCTAAAATAGCATTTATTCTCCAAAGGCTGGTATTTTGTATGCCACTAGTTCAGTGCTGACTGATACCTTTGTAGGTGCTTAAGCGCATCCCACCTATTACATTGGAGTCCCCGTCACCTTAGAGCCTCCCAGGGGGCAGTCCGATGGGCGGAGTCCCTCAAGGCGATCGATCACCACAGAATTTAAAGAGAACTTGAAAAAGGGGATATGGTCATTAGCACAGATTGTCCAGCGCATTTTGACTTGCAGATAGCATGTACTGGCATTGACGGACAACAGGACAGTATCAGGGCTCATCTGGTACCTCATAGTGTTCATCATGACCCACACACCATGTTAGTATTGAGTAGTGCACATCAGCCCTCTCTGGGCTCTCTGAAACATGAATTCAGCTCTGCAGTTCTTAAGATTTACACTACATCACTGCACAGTATACACTACATCACTTTTGGGAGTGTACACTACATCTCGGGGTGTTCTACCAGATATGAACCCTGGAAATCCAGAGTTCTCGCGAGAGCACAATTTGAATTCGCTCAGCAAGTTACTCTGGCACCGAGTAATTCTGCTAATTAACTATGCCCTTGTAGCCGAGCTGCACCAATCACATCGGTGTATCTGATATAGGCGTGCCAGAAGCGTGTTAAACAGATGACGACAGCGCTGCGACCTAGAAGTCATTGGTAAACATTGTAAGATCGCAATAACACCAGTTGTTTAAAACGGCTTTGGCCACTACAATGAACGAGTTAGACTTGGATTTTTGTCTAAAAGCGGGAGAGAAGACGGTGCTCGAATTGTTCCTTTTTAGGAAGGATGTTTTTGCTGTTTTTGCAAGAGTTTAATCTACCAGTTAGCTTCGCCATAGGTGCTTAGCGAAAAACCACTGGTGAATGGTCGTAGTTCTATTCAATTGCGTACAGTGAGATTTTCAAATGCATACTTGGTGCCGCCCCTCGAGCTGGGTCATTTTCATTACTAGATCCCAGACCCTTATATCCTTCGGATTTGGGTCTGGATTTTTCCAGGCTACCAGATATGGTAGGAGCAGTTCAAAATAGGGATTTATGCATACCAAATTATATGTTTATTGTCTATTTGCGAAAAGGCGATTAGAAAGCACTGTTTGGTACAGATAAGGTTGCACTCCCGCACCAGGCTCTTCTTCATGGGTTCTCCTTGATCCAGTTACTTGATCCAGCCAGGGCCACAAAATAATATACGTTTTCCAATTCAGAACTTTGATTTTGGATATTCTAAAGTTTCAACAAGGGCTCTTTTAGAAGGGAATTGCATTGACTGTAAAATATTATCTGTGGGAGGTGAAGAGCAAAACAAGGGCCACGTCAGCAGTGTTGTAGGGCCACGCCATGGCCATTATCAACTAGGAAGACGGGAGTTCCACACACTCAAATACGAATTGGCCTTGAAAGTGTTCACTGTAGTGTGTTCATGCCATACCATGATAAGGACGGCCCCTCAATAATGTATCTTTCCTTTCCGCGAACTGGGAACAAGTTTTATAACTGCCGTCTGGCTGAAAGGCTGAACATGAGACTGTATAGAATTTTTAACCTAGTCATATTTGTGTTTTTATGAACTAACTGCATAATTGGACTGTTATAGTGTTATTATCCAGATTTTTGGCATTGATTTAATTACTGAATGAATAGTCCAGAACAGTTCTCGAACTGGGTAATTTTCCACAAAAATAATATAAAGACTTGATTGTGTCTCTGTGTAACGAGTGAATTGTGTGTGTGCGCATGCATGTTGGCCTGTGTGTGTTTGTGTGTGTATACTTGTATGCGTGTCTGACAGCTGATCTGACAGCTGAAGTGTGTGGTTGTCAAGGCGTTAAACCCGCCGAGGGAGGAAGTAGGATGGGGTCTGCTGGTGTGGAGCGCCACAGTGACTGATTGTTTTGGAAGATTTCTACATGACATAACTATCTTTGTCTGGGAGAAAAAAAACTAAAAACAAGTCACATCCTAATTCCAAGACACTACCAAGCAACAAGTAACAACATTATAACAAGTGTCCTTGTTTCTAATGGGACTAGAATTGATTTTATGATGGCATGCCCTGTATCTACACAGTATGATTCACACACAGAAACCAGTCAATACAAATTGTTGGTACAGTGTCTTATTTGTCATTGGCTTGCATTAATACTGTGTATACAGCATTCTGTATACAGTATAGTATATTGTGTGCATATACCTTCATACACACAGTATAATGAAGTTGACTATTACGTGTGAGAGCTCTATATGCTTGCAGTATATATTATTCTGCTTGACTCAGTAGTGTCATATGGTTCAGAATGTAAACATCTCTTAAGTTTCTCTCCTGCTGTTGGAGTCGCTGTCATATTAGTCATTATACCTGAGGTGCAAAGACCCTGCATAGGTTTCAAAGTTTGTCCAGCTTCGGCAGTTATAATACGTCTTTGTTTTGTTGCTTACGACAATACTGTATGACTCATACACAGCCTAAGAAAACAGAAGCCGAATGACTAAAGGTGGTGTTGGGCTTCTGTGGAGAACTTGTAACGGAAGACAATGATAGTGTATACGCCAACAGTGTTGTCAGATTAATTAGTTTGTAATAATTATGAAACCACAAGTGTGTCGTGCCTCGGTAGGGATGAAACATACTGTGTGTTGCTGACCTGTCAGGCTAAACTGATGCCAGAAACATCTGAGTGACTGCGCATAACTGGTGTGCGTGTGTGTTTGTTTTCCTGTTTGTAGGTGTTTGTGTGAGTCTGTATTAACGGTGACGCGTGTGTATCTGTTTACCCAGACTTCTCCAGAGATGGTGATGCACCCACTGACCAGTGCACAGCGCTCTAGTCTTAGAATGATCCTATAGACCAATGAGAGATGTAAAGGATAGCAGAGATGGAATATAAGATAAAACATTGAGAATCAACTTCACAACTGTTCCTGTAACCCACTTTCTATTCTCCTGTAGAACAGGATTCCAAACATTAGCTGGTGTAAGTCCTACATACGCCAGGTCTAAGATTTTTTGGGGCAAATCAAAGCTTGCAGACAAATGATGAAATCACTGTGAAGTAATGTTCTGTTATCATTCTTAGTTAAATATAAATAATATTTCTACAGGAAGAAGGAATGTTTTCTACCCCTGCTATCATATATTTTGTCTCTGCAATAGATTGAATTGACTATGCTTTTATATTCACTATCATGAATGTTGACCTTGAAACTTCGAGGTGCAGAAAAACTGATTAGAAGTCTACTGTGAGTCATCTCTCACAATACGATATTTCAGTTTCACAATTTTTCAGTTTCATTCCATGTCTGCCTTTCCAGTAAGAGCTATTTGGCCCCAATGAAAGACTGAATCGTAATTGCAATGTTTTCATACGCTGATATGAAATATATTGTATTTTTTGTGTGCCATGATGAACACAACACTGAGATCTCAAAAGTTGAGATCAAGGTATAACACTATAATAACATATATGATATTCATGACTTTGAAGGAAAACAGGCTTACTGGTTTTACTTGATCCTGCCTTCTCCATTTATTTAAGGTACAGTACTCTCTGCCAGACGTGATTCATGGTTATGTTGGTGTTGTATCCTCTAACAAGCAGAACCAGATAATCCTGTTAGTCTGTTACATCAGAACTAGTATGTTTTGACTGGTTGTGGTTTTAATTAACCACTAGTCTCCCTGTCAGTATCATACTCTAAATGCGTTTGACAGATTATCTGCCCCTAGGAAACAGGCCAGCACGCGTGCATGTCCACGGCTGACATATCTGCCTTTTAGCTTTGACAAGTCGGTTATCTATTCACAAAGCAGGTGCACACTTTGCTGTTTGACAACCAATTTATTTTCCCGTTTAAACTGATATGTTCTATTTTTTATACACATTTTACTTTAAAACTCCAAAGACCTGGGAAATCTATTCTAGATGTACAAATGTTGTCTGTTTTATTATGCTTTCTCTCAGAAGCTACCTTTGGCAATGTCTGCACTACATAAACTGCCGTGTGACAGAAAGTCTCTCTTCCCCGCGTCCCCTAACGTCCACTAAACAAGATACACGTCATGTTTAATGCTTTCTCCAGGGATGTTTATACTAACCCAAAACACAAATACATCAGCCTTAAGACTCCAGTGCTAATAGAGTGTGCTGGTACGTGTACTGAATATGTTTATTACACTGTTTATTACTTTGTGTAGGCTACCTAGCGATTTATGGGAGTCTCCGATGAAAACGAAGTTGTTTCCTAGGAAACGGATGGAGATAACTGCGTCTTCAGTACTTTTCTGTATACAGGCATCAGTGTCTATCCACCATAGTCAGCCAACACTCAACTCTCCTTTAAAAAGAGGTAGGCTATTGTCAAATGCTATAACTGGCTGCCTTGTTGAGCTGAGCAAAATGAGCTTTATTATACGATGTTATCAAAACTTTTCTTCTTTCCCCACCCAAGGTTGATAAACTGCAATGCTGTACAAGTGGAAAAACAGATAAAGATGGGCTGACCAAACAACACTCACAGGCAAATTAAGGAACCGCAGAAGATGTTGAAACAGCGTTTATTAGAATTTCAATTCATCACCATGAAACGTAAACAAATAACAAGTTTGTGAGCTGCGCTACTCTAAGTCATCAATGAAGCGGGACGTCTCGTTGCGTTCGCAGTTGACATATTACAATATGAGAGTCAGATGGGCAGAGAGATGGAAAGGGGGTAGAGTGTCGGAGAGATACAGAAGAAAAAAGGGTGAATAGATAGCGGTAAGAATTGTGTGCACTAAGGAGAGAGCTTAACGAGCTTTTTGGAGCTATATATAAGCAATCCCAGATGAATGGGCCAGACTGTATACAGGCATCTTGTGTCACATCGTCCTAGTATGGAAATGAAGCCCTACTGTTATGTTGGTGTTTTCTGTTTTTCATGCTGTTGGCTAGCCTACCATGCTTCTACAAGACAGTTCTCACTCTCCAGCCCTGAAGAGCCAGAGGACGTGCAGGTTTCTGCTACTAACAAAGCAACTTAACACAGTCCAAATGTGGACTATGAAAGGATGGATCAGCTGTGTTAAATGCTGGGTAGATAGCAAACGCAACAACACCCAGAGCCCCCCAGGTCTGAAATGGAAACCCCAGCTCTACAGTGTTATTAGACTACTACTGCAACAATAACTTTAAAACAACAACACTGAAACATAATACAACATTAAAATATACACCAAATACTTTTTATTTTCATTTTCTGTTCTTTAAAGAACACAGTGGCACTAATAATGCTTTTTGGTCCACATTGACCTGGCAATTGTTAGTACGAGAAACATGGTGATTGGTAAGCGTTCCGTTTTGTGATAGTTGGTCATATTTGTAGGTGAGGGTTTTGGAGTCTGATCTCAACAAAGGGCCCATTAAATGACATTTTAACCAGTTTTTAACCTGTCTTCACAAGTCAACGGAAATCTTTTTGATTACAACTGATGAGACTTTGAAGTTGGCTAGATATTTCTAAACTATTCCGGTTAGCAAAGTATTCCAATTGAAGTACCAGACATCACACCATATTTGAGGATTGGCTGGAGTTGAACACTGACAGGCCCCAAACCTGGGCAGGCCCAAAACTTGGCAGGACCAAACCTGGACAGCTTCTCTCCTAGCCTGAGAAAGACAACAGTCCCAGTCAGAACCAGATCAACATGGCGTTCACTGTTTTTGTCAACAGTAGTCAGGAGAAAGAGATATTACAAAAACAGTAAAGGAAATGAAAACAAACGGAAGCAACAGTAGTACAGAGCTATGGATAGCATCATGGCTGTCCCTGTGTGTGTGTGCCTGCATACGTGTGTGTGTGTGCCTGCGTACATGTGTGTGTGTGTGTGTGTGCCTGGGTACGTGTGTGTGTGTGTGTGTGCCTGCGTACGTGTGTGTATGAAGCAGACTTCAAATGTAAACTCATGTCACTTTCAGATAAAAAAAACTATTTCCAATATTCCCCTTGGAAGTATAATAACTTAAGGAACTTTTCGGGCTTAACATTTCATGCTAGTGTCTCGCACTTGCCTCGCTTTCAACCATCTTTAAAGCCTTTTACTGTAGATTTTACTTCTGTGTTGAATTTACTGCTTTCCCAGCTCTCATCAGAGACTCGCATCACAGGCCTGGCTTGTTAGATTCAGTCAGACATGAAGTGTCTGTACGTGTCTGCACGTGTGCACTAATATCCATTTCCAGAGTCGAGGGGTGGAAGAGTAGAATGGGGGATTGAGACTCGGGAGTCTGTGACATAAATGTCATCAGGAAATCTCTGGTGTAAATCCACCTCCTTTTTCTCTCTCACGCTCTCTCTCTGTCTCTCTGTCGTCCTGTGCCTCTGCCTCTCTTACTCCTCTACCGTTCGACAGAGAGGTATGGGGTCTTGTCAGGGTCATCTGCTCCAATTAGCTACCGTTGTCTCAGAGCAGAGAAAGATCTCCAGAGGTCAGATGTGATGATTGGTAAGCAAGGGGAGAAAATACAATGCATGGGGGAGTGGAAAGATAGAGAAAAGACGAGGACAGAAAATGAGAAAAAGTACAAGAAAGAAAGTTCTTTGTGAAAAAAAGAACAGATGGCAAGAGTGAGTAAACGAGCGAGAGAGAGAAATGGAGAGAGTGACAGAGAGCATTAGATTCCTTCAACCATATACACGACAATCACATCTGTTCCTTTCCTGTACCTGCAGCATCTTTACATTGCTACACTGAAATCTACCTTCTCTGCCCTCTATACTCACAAACTACAATAAAGGATGAGCAGAATAACGACAATTAGTGGCGGAGCGTCTGTGTGTCTGTCCATGTCTTTAGCTGCCGTCTACCTTTTCGTTCATCCATCCATCAGTACGAACTACCATCACAAAAGAAATAACTTAGTCTACTCACCTCAGGCATAGGTTGCTTTGGCGTTAACCTGAAAGCAATGTCTAATCTTGTCCTTAGTGGGTTAGCTGTAAATAGGGTTTAGCCATGGTAATGTTCCGAACACTATTTGAGGTCCACTTGGTTAGAGTTGGACAGCAGTGAACTGTTGTTGTCCATCCTCTTTATGTCCTGATGGGCTTGCAGTGTCCTTTGATGAGTACATTTTAACCAGGGAATGTCTGGAGAAAATTGCCTTTAAAGTGCATCAAAACTGTCAATACTGTCAAATTTCATAATACAAAAAACAAACTTTAAAACTGTATTTTCCTTGGATTACTCGTCTTGGAATAAGAGTTGCTATTTGTAGGTTAATAGTATAACTTGTTTTGGGTTATTATAGTTTGAAATACCAGTGTAATAATTTACAAAGTTTAAGAATAGAACAGATTCACATTTTCTCATAATGTTCAATATGAAACTTGCTGAAAAAGTACAGGGCCCACTTGGACAACTGCCAACATTTTAAAACCAAAGTCACAGTAATTTTCACACCCAAGACATATTATCATGAGTCTCTTCTTTCTTTTTGTTGCCATGCTGTGTGTTGAGATTTCCAGGTCCCTGCCCAGCTGGAGCATCTATCTGGGGCTTGGATCTGAAGCCTGCCCTCTAAGTCTCCCGTTCTGTGCTGGTCACATATTGATCCAGACTGAGCCGTATTGACAGACGCTGGGTTAGATCTGGCTGGCTGAGTTCTGTTGAGTTTATGTAGAATTTCTCTCTACTAATTTTAAGTGAATCCCATAGCTTTGGATGTCACACAAGAGGGTATCATTAGAGGGATATATTCGGGAAATTGAGCAGTGCAGATATATTCAATATTCTACGTCTCTGCCAGAAACCCACTAGAAGTGTGACATATCAATCTCCCATAATATCAGAACAGTCCAACCTCTCGTGAAGTTGAGTTTGTGAGCAGCATGGGTACTCAATAAGCGATCCCTACTGGACTCAGTTTGGTGACAGTTACTCACATGAGTCCTATTGTTCTTGAAGTGGTATAAAGTCAGAGCCTTAAAACAGGCCCTTCAGCATGCAATGACAGTGTCTAGAGTTTGGTTGCGACTTGGGCCACCCATAAGAAAATGTCTGTGCACAATGAGGTAAATTGCAATTGGGTTGAAAGCGTCTGCCATTTGGCCTAGTATGAATGGACCCAGGTTGGTCCTCCCACCACAGGGGGCGCTACCTCCCAGACAAAGTGGGGCAGTCCCTCTTCTACACTGAGCTCTCATCCGGTTTTGGCAACAGTTGCGTGTGCTTCCGCTTCTCAAGAATTCGGTTGAGTTCCTCTGTGAAAGAGTAGCAAAGAGAGGAACTGCAGTCGTCATCGTTCTGCCTCAACAGCACGTAGCTGTTGCCTTGCATCCGACGCAGGACACTGGGCAACGTTGCCGATAGGCCATTGGGGCTGGGGAAGTCTTGCAAGTCACACTCTGATTGGTTGAGGATGTTGTGGGTGGTCTGATGTGGTGGGGGCAGAGGAGGGGCTGGGGGAGGGGGGTCTTTGTTGGGGGACGAAAGGGCTTCGCCCGGAACTATCTGGAGGAGGCCCGCATCCTGCTCCTCAACTCCTCCCGATTGTTTATAGGCTCCCTTCCCGTTACAGACGCCATTCTTGTTGCAGATCCTCTTCCCATAACAGTGGCTGGAGATGGTCTTTAGCTCTAGGTGGGCGGAGCCACTGTGGCATTTCTGGTGCTTCCTGTGGTTTTTCTTCCTTTCCGCATGACTGGCGGCCGCAGCAGCAGCGCGGAGAGAGTACTTCCCCTCCCGGCCACCCCGCAGACAGAAGCCCACGTAAAGGAGGACCACAGCGAGGACCAGGCACAGACTACCCAAGAAGGTGATCAGGGACAGGTACAAGGCCTCCATGTTCCTGGGGGACAACAGCTCCGAAGTGGTGGGGAGAGAGGCTGGCGGCGGGGAAATCAGAGGCCGCTCCGGGGAGGATTGACCTGGTGGAGGGGGGGGTTGAGTGGTTGGAGAGTCATAGTCCCAGGGTGTGTAGTAGGAGGAGTCACCCTGGGTAGGGCTGACATTTTGGGGAGGGGGGTGCGTAGTCTCGTGGCGAACCATCACAGAGTAGGTAACCACAGGGACACGGACGCCGTTCTCCAGGGCGTGGCAGGTGTACTCGCCGCTCTGACCTGGGCGGGACTCGATGACCAGCAGGCCGTCGGTGCCCACTCTGAAGCCAGAGTCCAGGCCGTAGCCCTGCAGCTCAGACCCGTCCAGGGTCCACACTGGAGTGGCCAGGTTGGAGCTCAGTTCACACTGGAGCAGCGCATCGTCTCCCACCGTCACAGTCCTACTGCGGTGCTGGACAAGCTCTGAAAGAATGGCAACCCACACACACGCTGAGCACCAATAACACAGCTTATTCATCTCCATTAGGCTAGCTCTCTGGTTCAGCAAACAGCAGATGTATGGATACTTTTAGAGGCAAGATGTCTTTACTAGCCAAACACTGAAGAACTTAAAAGGTCTGGAGGTATAACGTAAGGCCTGTGTGTGCGTGTTTGTATGTGTGTGTGTGTGTATGTGTGTGTGTGTGTGAGAGAGTATGTGTTTGTATGTGTGTGTGTATGGTGTACCAGTTGCTGTGGTGTTTTCACATCCTCTGATCCCATTCAAGACGTCCTGAGTTAGGTTAGACCTGAGGAGAGTAGGAGCAGCATATCAGTCCATCACAAGTATACACACTCCCACACACACAAACGCACAGACAAACACACACACACACCATTCATGTCACATTCACCAGCAGAGCAAACAAACAAGATTCCTGGTTCAGCGTGATGCAACAGAGTAAGATTCATATCAGAGATTGCAACACAGTCAGAGATTAGAGAAGAGAAGATGACTCAAATCAAAGTGACAGACACAAGGGCACCTCTGTTCCTCTAAACACACCTGCATCTACACACACACACACACGCACCTACACACACACACACACACACACACACACACACCTGTCAGTCTGCTCTGTGATGTCCACACACTCCAGTCCGTCCCAGCCACAGAAAGGATCCCGGGAGAAGATGCAGTCATAACAGGAGGCGTATCTGCTACAGGTGGACAGAGGCAGCTGCACCAGAGCAGAGGAACAACCTACATACACACTCCTCTACAGGGGAGGACGGAGGGATGGAGGGATTGAGGGATGGAGGGACCGAGGGATGGTGGGATGGAGGGAGGGGAAAGAAAAGTGATTTGTGAGAAGTGTCTGGGCTGGAGCCAAAGCATGCATAGCAAGTAGCTCTCTGTGAGGACGGGTGAATGAACACCTCTGAATTAGAAAATAACTATAGATTAGATTCTGTGTGTGTGTGAGTGCACTTGCTTACCTGTGTGTGTGAAATGACCAGGCTTTCAACAGGCAGTGGTTGGTCGAAAAGCTGTAGCTCCTCTATGATGTGTAGATGACCTTTGACCTCTACTGCTCTGTGCAGCCATCCGTCATCTGGAACAGGAGGCCGATAGAGAGTCACAACAGAGGCCCGTTCCCCTACTGGGATGAGCTAAGTTCCAGTAATGGATGCAAACACCCAGCACTAATACAACATGCTTGCTCAATCCCAGACCTCCCTATTACCTGCCACCACACCCACACCAACCTGTGCCCATAAAAAGCATGTGGTAGCTGTCCCCATCTAGTCCTTCCACCCGGTGAACAGCCAGTTGGGTGTAGTCGGTGGTCCTCCTGAACAGCAGGGGGCGCTGCTCCATAGACATGACCGGCTGGGACATCAAAGGGTGCCTCCTCACAAAGTTCAACACATCGTCTGGGAGAGAGGTGGAGAAGTTGATCCCTCTGGACCTCAGCTGGTCCGTTATGCACTGTAGAGGACAGAAAAGAGCCTGGGTGTAAACTGGTCTGGAACAATTTACACTGGAGAGAGGGACAGAGGGAAGAGAAGATGTACTGTGAAAAGAAATACACAGGAAGACAGAAGAACAGATAAATGGATTAGTGGGGATTAGGTTGGGTGTACAGGTGGGTGGATAGATAGATAAATAGATAAATAGATAGATAGATAAATAGATAGTTAGATGGATAGATAAATAGATAGATAGATAAATAGATAGTTAGATGGATAGATAAATAGATAGATAGATAAATAGATAGTTAGATGGATAGATAAATAGATAGATAAATAGATAGATAAATAGATAGTTAGATGGATAGATAAATAGATAGATAGATAAATAGATAGTTAGATGGATAGATAAATAGATAGATAGATAAATAGATAGTTAGATGGATAGATAAATAGATAGATAGATAAATAGATAGATAGATAAATAGATAGATAGATAGATAGATGGATAGATAGATAAATAGATAAATAGATAGAAAGTTAGATGGATAGATAGATAAATAGATAAATAGATAGATAGATAGATGGATAGATAGATAAATAGATAAATAGATAGAAAGTTAGATGGATAGATAGATAGTTAGATAGATAAATAGATGGATAGATAGATAAATAGATGGATAGATAGATAGATAGATAGATAAATAGATGGATAGATAAATAGATAGATAAATAGATAGTTAGATGGATAGATAAATAGATAGATAGATAAATAGATAAATAGATAGATAGAT
>JACXGM010009355.1:0-27689 GCA_016801145.1 Umbra pygmaea
CAGAGCGTTGTGTAACCGAAATCGAAATACTGCCTCTCATTAATAATATGAAGATGTCACAAAGCCATGCATACAATTAACAGCCTGCAGAGAAATACAAACAATATAAAACAAGATTTTAACGTAAAGGCAAATGAAGGACATATTGCACATATTTGCAAAAAGAACACTCAAATATATTATGTAGGCTAATTATATTTGCATGTTATGTAATTCATCCTCATAAATAATACGGTAAACAGAACAAAATCATGTTTAAAACTAATATTCTTGTCGATGTCTCTGTCTGGCGGTGCAGATAAATAGATAGTAAATAGATGATGATGAGATAGATAATAAATAGATAATAGATAGTCTTTATTGTCAATTGGGGAATATTGTTTTCATAGTATAAATGTCGTAAAAACATACAGAAACATAGTGTTCATTTATATGCATTTAGTTCGTTTTATTTTTAAATGTGTTCCATCGTGATGCATGTCCTAACCATTTTGAAAGGTTCAATATATTCTATTTGTGCAGAAGTATTTTACATTTACAATTAGATTAATACATCTGTAGATTATCAGATACAATCAAATGGATGGTTATAAAAAGCCATGCCATCACAATGCGTAATGATGCACAATAGCTGACCTTGCAATGTTAGAAAATTATAATTATAATAATAGCCTAATAATGAATATTATTTATTGGCGCCTTTCATATCACTCATAACAGGATTTCTGGCGACATTGCACTTTCCAGATGGAATTTACTGACAAGTCAGGGATCTCAGCCGAGTTATGCGAGGCGTGTTAGTCGGTATAATAGGCTTGGCGCATAAGTACATGAAGTTTCCGTACACGGCGGGTGAACAGGCAATCAAAAAGCACAATTTGCAGCTATGTCCGGTATCCCAAATGTAATCGATGCTTTTGACTGCACTCATGTTGCCATAAGGAGACCGAATGAGAATGCTTCCATTAATCGAAAGCATTTTCATTCCACCAATGTCCAAATAACTTGTGATGCAGACATGTTGCTCTAATGTTACCCTTTTCCCCCACCTGTGGCAGACACTTTCGCGATGAAGCGCTATAGACGCTTTTCGACATCGACTGATATCTGACCACTTTTTTTATTTCGACCACGGCATTCACAGCGTCTCCAACCTTTTGCCACTCCAACGCATTTTCGCCATTCGTAATAGGCACACTGTGCGCATAAAACAACATTTTCCTCCTCTTTTCCACCTCGCCAACAATATTTTCTACTTGACATTGAGTGAAGTTGCTTTTTTGGTTTTCCTCACTACTGTGTATGCCATGATTTCTCAATCACTGATTGATCAATATTAATTTCGGGGAGTTTCACTGACTATTTATGGACAATTATGGGCGTGACATGTATCCGCAAAAGCTGCGCCACGTATTAGAGTTGATTGTGATTTATAAAGAGAAAAACAGCCACTTATAAAAAAACATTACAGGTGCAACACCACATTATATAAAGAATTACGATAAAACACTCTTTCACTTAATAATTCTTTGGTTTTGTTAAGGTTCATTAAATCTAGTTAAGAATCCACTTGTCGATTGAGTACTTTGTTTACATATCCTTATTTAGATTTAACATGTAATGATACGTCAGTCCCATATTATTAGTCAGGAACTCATTAATTTGTTGTTTATCTATATTAGGGTTTATAGATCCTATTTTATAGTGCCTCTAACTAAACAAGCGGATTCTCTGAATATTTTGGTACTCTTTCCTTATATAACCCAAAACCAAATACCAATAACAAACATGTACTTATATATTAACATGAAAATGGATCACATGAAACCTCAGTGTCACCAATCACATTAACCTGTGCTTTTACCTGTAACTATCAGAATAATGATGTAACTCAACAACACATTCCAGAACTATAATTTCAATGACAAACCGAACATAATAGTATTCATAAGGACAATGACCAAAAGTTTAGTTCAGTGAGTCACTGGGAAAATCCATCCATTGCAATGGTGTATCCTTTGGCCTTTAAAGTGTAGCGTAACAATGTCTGTTTCCTTCAAACTCGATGTGGGGCAAGCAAAATGTAATTATCCTACCACTTTTCTTCCCTGTTTCTATTTCAGTATCTCCTTGTTCACCTGCTCATAGGGTTAGCTCGCCACTTCAGGACCAGACGCTTCTCTGCAACAGAACAGGCTGGGCTGAAGACTTCTTAAAGTCACTACAACCCTGTTGATAATGATTTTCTATATTTGAATTATTAAAACATTGTGTCATTCGAATGTAATTGAAAATGAAAAAGGCATCTCTGTGGCAATTACATACACAACTGTTACATAGCTTAGGTTCGACTAACTATATTAACCCATTGATCCCTAAAACGCCTGCTAAAAACGCCTGTGAAATCCAATGTTATTCTACGATGAATATCCTTATCTCCTGAGGGTTTTCGGAAAAAAAACTAAGAATTGTCAACATCTACCAAAACCTAGCACATAGAAACATGAAATAAGATTAATTTTAAAGGTAAGAATCACAGGCTTTATTATGCTATTTATTCATTATGCCAGTATTATGCTGGTATTGTATTTATATATTAACATTATTGTATTTATTATTATCAATATCAACAATCATCACCATAATTATACTACTATTTATTATGCTATTTATTCATTATGTTCGTTGTACTGATTAGTTTCCGTCACCAACATGTCTCAATGTCATCGGTAAAAATACGGTTTGCAGGTGAACTGCTTTGCCTTGCGCGGCAGATAATCCTCTACCACCTCCCTAAAAACTCCTCATTATCTTCCAACTCAAATCCCTCGCTTTCAAAATCCTCCTCTGTCGTAGCCATTTTCAAAAAACAAATGCATGTGTATGTCTGATTGATTGATGTGATTCTCAGCGAACGACGGTACCTTTGGGTGGTTGCGTTGTCTTTAGAAAACTCAACAAGAAACATCTGATGTGTGTTTGAATCAATAGCAGTGCGTTTAATGCTGCACACATCATGAATAGGTTGACAAATACAAAACGTTAGCGTGTTTAGAACTAACAGTCGCTAATGCTAATATTTATTCTTAATTTTACATTAAATTTAACAAGCTTCCTTGTCAACTCACCAATAATTTTCCTTTGGTATTCATTAAATCTGGTATTCAATAAATCTGATTTGATCGTCTATTCTCTGCTCCGTGTCTCAAGTGCTACTTCGGCTGGAACGAAAATACATTTTTTTCTTCCTGTTCACTCGCTCTCATCCACTGAATGGGGGAGAGTTTAACTAGAAGGAATTTTTTTAACCTTTTGTTAAATAGGAAATATGTCAGTATGGTTGACAAGGAAATATTAATCTAATTACTTATATATTTTAAAAGAAGATACTCCCACCACATTTACTTTGTCATAATTTAGTTCCAGTTAAGATCTATTTTACCAGGTTCTGTAACAGGGGTTACACACTCCCCACTTAAAGGTGTGTACATCTCTGTACACCTAGCTGGCTGTTTGATCACAACTAGAGGGGGACTATAAGCATCAACCATGGGATACATAGAACTCTGTGGTGTCTCTGTAAAAGCTAGACTTAATCTCTGGGGGATCCCTAGGTCTACTGGACTGCCAGCGAGAGGCATTTTGCTCATCTTTGTTTTCTGTGACTGCCGCCATGGCATCCTGTGCTGGCGCCATCTGTGCATCTTCACTGTTTCCCGACATGTAACCTTGTTCTGGCTCTGTTCCAGTAATAGTTTCTCCAACTACATGTTCAGATAGCTTTGTCTACTTCCATTCCAGGTTCTGCTTCGGGTTTAGTTACACTTTCTTTATCAGGTTCCACTTCAGGTATGGTTTCGTTTCCTGGTTCTCTTTCACAATCCTTTTCCGGTAAGGTTTCTTTCTCTGGTCCTGATCTTTGTGCAATTTCTGGAGCATCGTCAACTATGGGACTAGCTGGAGCATCCACAGGCACATTTTGTTTCGACAAGTTAACCTCAGGTGAATTACATGCGTTTACAATGCTACTTTGAAGAGGACGATCAGACTTTATTTGAGTCTCCGGACAGGCTGCTACATCCGGGTCCACTGGGGATTCTGGCAGAGGGTCAACCACTGTGGTTTGTCTGGCTCTGCTGGGACGCAAGGTGCTTGTCACCCAGGCAGAGTTTGCAGGCCAGTACTCAGGAACCTCATCATCTGACTCACTCTGGTTCCCATCTCCATCAAGTATAGTAGGATCCCTGGTGCGTTCGGTGGTGTGGGACTGGCTCAGGTGAGATTGGATGGCTCTCCATTGTAGGGAGAAATCCACAGGGCAACAAAAGGTCCCTGTGCAAGGTCCTCAGGGGTCCACCCTGGTTCTCCGGTTTCACAGTGTACACTGGGAGATCATCAGCACGTTTTGTCACTACATGAATCGCCGGTTCCCATTTATCAACCAGCTTGTGTTTCCCGCGGAGACAGACACTCCTTACCAATACACGGTCGCCAGCTTCTAGTGCAGACTGTGATGCGTCGATCAAATCTGGCTTTATTTCTTGCAGCATTTTTAGCAGCATTTATTGTTGCCAGTGTATAGCTCTCCTCCAAATGATAGTTTAAGTTGTGTACATACTCAGAGTGGGATGTTTGAGGGTGCTCTTTGTGTGGAACTCTAAACGCCAAGTCGATAGGCAGCCTAGGATGCCGCCCAAAATTGTACTCGTATGGGCTGTACCCAGTGGCTTCGTTTTTTGTGCAATTGTAGGTATGCACCAATGGCCTTACAAAGTCACACCAATGCCCTTTGTCTGGGTCTTTCAAGGTTCCCAACATACTCAAAAGTGTTCGGTTGAACCTTTCAACAGGATTCCCCCTGGGATGGTGTGGCGTTGTTCTGACCTTCTGAATTCCTGCCAATGCACACATCTCTTTTATAGTCTTGGACTCAAAGTCAGGACCTTGATCGCTATGTAAGCGCTCTGGAATACCGTAATGAATGATGTAATTCTCCCAAAGATATTTTGCCATGGTACGAGCCTTCTGGTTGGATGTGGGTACTGCCACTGTATATTTAGTGTAGTGGTCTGTAATTACCAAGACATTGGTTGTGTTGCTTCTGTCTGGTTCAATCGAAACGGACGTGTGACTTGAATGTTGACAAGCGGTGCAGCCTTTTGAGGTGGGGCTTTCCTCCGTACACACCGGTCGCATGTCTTCACCTTTACTTCCACTTCAGCTGCCATTTTAGGCCAGTAGAATCTGGATCACAAAAGTTCGGTAATTCGCTGTATCCCTAGATGACCCATGTCATCATGCAGACTCTTTATGACTATTGGTCTCAATTCTTTGGGAAGGACCGGAAGGTAAAATCTCTTTTCTCTTCCTGTAGAGAATTCCCCCTTTCAAATCCAACCGAGGAAATTCTCTTCACACTAGTGGGAGTTCAGGGAGCAGCATGTCACGCCTATAATTGCCCATAAATAGTCAGTGAAACGCCCCAAAATTAATATTCATTGATTGAGAAATCATGGCGAACAGAGAGAGGAAAACCAAGAAAAGAAACTTCTCTCAATGTGAAGTAGAAACAATTGTTGGTGAGGTGGAAAAGAGGAGGAAAATATTGTTTGGAGGGCACAGTGTGGCAATTACTAATGCCACAAAGGCATTGGAGTGGCAAAAGGTTGCAGACTCTGTGAATGCCGCAGCTTCAGAAACTCGGATCGTGGTCGAAATAAAAAAAGTGGTCAGACATCAAAGTCGATGCCAAGAAGCGTCTAGCGCTTCATCGCCAAAGTGTGTCTGCCACGGGTGGGGGAAAGGGGACATGGGAGCTGACCCCTCTTCATGAAAGACTCGCGGCTATCATCGGGGAAGCCCTTCTAAGTGGAGTGGTGAGTGAGGCGGAGGGGGACACTGACGCACCGGATGACACAGGTAAGTGAAATTAGTGAAATGATTGCAGTCAAATCACATGTATTTAGGCTACACAATGACACTTCATTCATACAAAATAATCTGGTGCACAGCAGCAGCATTTGGCTCAAATGCCAGGGGGTCAGGGTCAGTTCCAACACAGCCATCGGCATCAGGGGGTACAGGCACATTTTTACGCTGTAAAAAAATAAGAAAACGCACACCTGGTGTAGGCGAGGTGCTGGCTACTGGAGGTATAGCCTACTAATAGAAAAAAGAACAGTCGCACACTCTATGCTCTGATGCGAAATATAGGTTTAATCAACCTATATATTCATCAGGTTAATCAACCTGATGAAGGCAGACAAGCTGCCTTCATCAGGGTTTCAAATGAAACCCTGATGAAGGCAGCTTGTCTGCCGAAACGTTGGAGTTGATTAAACCTATATTTCGCATCAGAGCATAGAGTGTGCGGCTGTTCTTTTCTCTATTAGTACATTTTTACGCTGTGCCACATTGTGTAGCACAGCACATGCAACCACGATTTGGCACACCTTTTCAGGAGTGTACAATAACCTCCCTCCAGTGCAGTGGAGGCAGCACCATCTGCCCTTAAACAGCCCAATGGTGCGCTCCACTATAGCGCAAGCTTGGCTGTGGCACATGTTGTAGTGCCTTTCCTCTGCACTCTGTGGGTTGAGGAAAGGCGTAAGCAGCCACTGCTTGAGGGGATATCCACTGTCCCCTGGAAAGATAGTGAAGAGATTTAGACATTGAAGTACAGTAAAAATGTGCAATATTTCAATTAATCAAACTTACCTAGAAGCCAGCCATCACGCACAGCGCCAGCCTTGAGTCTGCGCCCAACACTGCTGTGTCTTAAAACAAATGAGTCATGGGTTGAACCAGGCCACCGAGCTACTACATTAGTGAGCAACATGTCTGCATCACAAATTATTTGGACATTGATCGAATGAAAATGCTTTCGATTAATGAAAGCATTTTCATTCTCATTTGGTGCCCTTATGGCAACATGAGTGCAGTCAATAGCACCGATTACATTTGGGAAACTGGACATAGCTGCGAATTGCGCTTTTTTGTTCGCCTGTTCACCCGCAGTGTAAGGAAACTTGTGTATGTAAACATGCGACAAACCAATTACACCTATTAACACATCTGGCATAATCCGGCTAAGGGTTGGCTGAGAAATCCCAGACCTGTCAGCCAATTCCCTCTGGAAAGTGCCAGTCGCCAGTAACGCTGGGCCCAATAGAGCACAGAGGTCCAAAAGGACGCCGCGAGGAAATCGTTTGCCAGCAAGTCTTCTTGCTCTCTGAAAATGTGTTCCCTCCAAATCTTTCCATTTGCCACATCTTCTAACGGCGCAAGATCAGCCATTGTGCGTCATTATGCATTGGGTTGGCATCATGGCTTTTTCTGACCATGCAGGTGATTGTATCTGATCAGCTACGGATGTATTAATCTAATTGTCGGTAGTCATGTAATTGTAAATGGTATTATGCGCAAATGGAATTAATTCCAGCTTTCAAAATGGTTAAGACATGCGTCACGATGGAACAATTGATGGATGGAAAGAAACGGCCTAACGGCATATACATGAACACCATGATTCCGTAGCTGATGACATTTATGAACACAACTTTCCTCACTGGACAATGAAGACATCTATCTAATCGAATGTATGTCTGCTTGGACAGACGGACGCATCGACCGACAAGGATATTTGTTTACCGTATTGTTTATGAGGATAAATTACATAACATGCCAAAAGTATTACAGAACATGTTTGAGTGTTCTTTTTGCAAATATGTCTTCGTTTGCATTTAAGTTGCCTACAATCTTGTTTTTTTTCATTTGTATTCCACCACAGGCTGTTGATTGTAAGACTGGGTTTTGTGAAATGTTCAAATTATTAATGAGAAGCAGTATTTAGATTTCGTTTAACTACACAACAGTCTGCAGTTTCAGACAGCTTCACGTGTTCCACACATCTGCCGGCGGTGTCACCATTTCTCATTTCACCCGTTTTTGTGCGTACGCATGGGTCAGAGTTTCCGTGAAGGACCGCACATTTTCCCGTCAAGTTTGCTTTTTATAAATCCCAATTATTGCATAGAGAGTGCCATACGTCTTCTTTTGTGCGTACGCCAGCTTTATAAATGAGGCCCCTGGTCACTGTGGGGGCCATTTTAGTACAGTGAACTCATTGTCATGTTCAAGAAACCAATTTGAAATTATTTGAGCTTTGTGACATGGTGCATTATCCTGCTGCAAGTAGCCATCAGACGATGGGTACATGGTGGCCATAAAGGGATGGACATGGGCAGAAACAATGCTCAGGTAGGCCGTGGCATTTAAACGATGCCCAATTGGCACTAAGGGGCCTAAAGTGTGCCAAGAAAACATCCCCCAAACCATTACACCACCACCACCAGCCTGCACAGTGGTAACATGGCATGATGGATCCATGTTCTCATCCTGTTTACGCCAAATTCTGTTTCTACCATCTGAATGTCTCAACAGAAATCGAGACTCATCAGACCAGGCAACATTTTTCCAGTCTTCAACTGTCCAATTTTGGTGAGCTCTTGCAAATTGTAGCCTCTTTTTCCTATTTGAAGTGGAGATGAGTGTTACCCGGTGGGGTCTTCTGCTGTCGTAGCCCATCCACCTCAAGGTTGTGCGTGTTGTAACTTCACAAATGCTTTGCTGCATACCTCGGTTGTAACAAGTGGTTATTTCAGTCAAAGTTGCCCTTCTATCAGCTTGAAGCAGTCGGCCCATTCTCCTCTGACCTCTAGCATCAACAAGGCATTTTCACCCACAGAACCGCCGCATACTGGATGTTTTTCCCTTTTCACACCATTCTTTGTAAACCCTAGAAATGGTTGTGTGTGAAAATCCTAGTAACTGAGCAGATTGTGAAATACTCAGACCGGCCCGTCTGGCACCAACAACCATGCCATGCTCAAAATTGCTTAAATCACCTTTCTTTCCCATTCTGACGTTCAGTTTGGAGTTCAGGAGATTGTGTTGACCAGGACCACACCACTAAATGCATTGAAGCAACTGCCATGTGATTGGTTGAGTAGATAATTGTATTAAGGAGAAATTGAATGGGTGTTCCTAATAATCCTTTCAGGTGAGTGTATGGGGCAAGATCGTTGCTTGAAGGTGGTTTCATCATGATGGTTGATACGGTGCCTCGCCTTGTTGGTCCTCCTATAATCCAAGTCATGTTGTGAGAACACATCTGGCATAGCTCGTAGCTTCTGCTCAATCCTCTCCCTCCATTCGGCAGGTATCGGAGAGTCCCCAAAGTTAAACTCAATTGTGGAAGCTTGTGGTGATTTGGGCTGATCAGCTGAAGGATCTTTGTTCTTGGGTTCACCTACCCCATTAAGCACTTGGTGTATGGCACTGAGTTCAGCCAATACAACCCTTGGTGGTAGATGAATGTCATGCTGTGTCTGATTGGTCAGTACCACTGGCACTTGATAGGGCACTCTGGTTGGGAGGGTGAGCAGACTGCAGGTGACCAATATGTCTCAAAGGAAGTGAATAGGAGGATGGTGACTCCATTACTGCCTACTTCTCGGTGTGGGTTCTGCGCATGCTGGCTACTCCTTCCACCACAGCTCTCTGTCCTGCTGGGATAACTTCCGGTTAGTTTCCATGCAGTCTCAATGATCCGACATAACTATCTGTCCTTTACTTCTGCCTAAGTGCAAGTGTTTTCAGCACCGCTTGGTAGCCGTATGCAGTCTGATGAGGCACAATATCAGTCTCACTGTAGAGTGTATACATTATATCTAATGTTTTGGTGCCTATTAACACAGGTGATAGAGTCATGGCACAACAGTCTGGAACCACAAGGACTAGGGTAGGCACCTTAAGGTCCACACCCAGGAAATGTTTTGGAAAGGTTATACTGATCTTAACGTAGCCAATGTAAGGGACTGTCTGACCATTGGCGCCTTCAATCTGTGAGGTCAACTTCTGGTCATAGAACGACTGGAAGACGGTGGTCATTTGTGACCCTGTATCTAATAGGCAGCTGCACTCTTCTCCCGCGATGAGAGCTATTACAGTGAGCTATTACAGTGAATCTAGTCCCTACTAACCCTTTCAGTAGGTGGCCCTGACCACTTGGAGAAGCTTGCTTCAGGTTAGCTCCTTGCTTGCTGTTGGGACGTTTTCGATGTTCTTCAGCTCTCGCCAGTCCCTTGACCGGAGCTGACTTTAGTTTAAAGGCAGCCCGCTGGAAGTGCTGTTTTGTGCTTCCCACAAAAGTTGTCTCTCTTGCAACTACTTCTTCTTTGCTGCCACCAAGGCTGGACTGGAAGACTCACTCCAACTCGTGGCAATGTTCACCACATCGGTAGCAGTACCAGGGTCTTTGCTTCCCATGCTGTGCCTTAGCAGTAGTCACCTGCCCTCCCACGCACGTATGTTTCAGCAGGGGAAGGAGAGACCTGGGCTTTTAGAGCTACCATCTGACTCTGCAGCTCTGCTAATTGTCTCTTTAGATCATGGATGAGGGGATCAAGCTGGGAAGGACTGGACTTCCCAGCTTGATCCCCTGCTGTTTCGTCGTTTTCGGTTCCTCTTCAGGAGTGCAGGCACATTAATGATTTGTCGCAGTTCGTTGCTTAGAGGCCCCCAGGTGTTGCTTCATGCGAGCAGCCTTTGCAGCTTGCCTGTCTTCTTCTGTGCGCAGCAGCAACAGAAGCTCTGGAAAGGATGGCGGGTTATGCTTCCTCTTCTCCAACTGAATGTTAGCAAGCAGCGTGCTATCCTACCAACCTCTGCAAAACCTTTCGTGCATGTCACATACATCGGTTAATTACATATTGTAAACATACGCAAAACCTGTCATGTTATATACTGCTAGAACGGCAAGGATCTCCTCTGTAAATCTATCCAAACAGTTTTTTGCCAAAAGCAAATAATATAGATGCATGGATTGCATAAAGTCGCAACAACAAATTGACTACCGCATTTTTGGCACTGCTGATGCGACATATATGTAATCAAAAAAACAAACATTTCTCAACGTAGCTATGAAAGCAATACAGCAATCGAAAGCCACTAGTCAGCCCTTCACAAAGATGCCAAGCCTTTTGTTCTAGGCCTAACAGGCACAAAACAGTCCAGCAATATATCAGCATTTTGAAATCAGTACAACAACTTTTCCCTATATTGTGTGATTTTTTATTGTAAAACCTAAGTAAAAACAGATGGATTTTGATGGAATGTACATATTTAGTGATATTTTTGTGAAATTAAATTAATTTTGCTCTCTGGTACCTGATAAAAGTGAAATGGCACTGATGGTGCCCAAATGTACCCAAATGTCCAAATTTCAAAGGCCGCCTAGTTCTCCATCAACTAAAACCACTAGAACTTTGGTTTGCTTCACACTAATTACATCATATTTCAAACATGTACTCACCAGACATAGTAGTATGTTTCCAAACTGTTTTAGAGCTTCTGATCCATGACCTTCATATATTATTATCTATGTGACTTGTTTTTTTCTAGATGAAATAGAAATGTATAAATGTATTCTGTGTTCTACTTTTATGTACTCTTGACACACTAGTACCCACATTAAAACTTTCACTTCAGGATAAAACTCACACGGTATCCTTTATTTTGATACCAAGAGTATGTTTATAGCCCTTGTACTTTTGGAGATATACTCCATTAGATTAGGGCATGTTTAAATTTTTTAAACACTAGAAAAAAGGCCTAGAGATGAAGAGGTTAAGCACCCCAAAGAACCGCTGAAGAACCAAACTGATCTTAACCCTCCTAGTTCGATTGACGCTCTAGAGCGATTATCTCACAAACCCTACATGCTAGCAACTGAAGCTTGGTACCGTTGAAAAGGGGAGACTTAGACGCAAATAATGAGTGGTCGGACATCTCTGTGTGTTACTCACAGCCGCCGGAGATATCGCGACTCAAAGCCGACGATGGTCTTTCTTTTTGACAAAAAATATCACAGCAGACAGGAAGTAGGAAGTGAAAATGACAAAATAACCAATTTTTCAATAACATAGGACACCATCCTGCATAAAACAACCATTTTTGGAGTTGGAATTTAGCTGGGTTTAAAAAAAGTATAGAAATCTAGTTAGAAATGAGTGTAGCATTTTGATGTTGACTTGATTGTATGGCCCCCAAACATTGCACACTGGTCCAGGACCCCTGGGGGCTTGACAATAAGCAATAAAATGCCTTATGCACTATAGATAACATGCTTTTACATGTAAAAAACAACAAATAATACATACGTTCTTTAGATTTATGGGATAAATATTGAATAAAACATAAAATTCAATGACCCAGGATGTTGGATTTCATTCATCCATGTTGTAGCCATGGGTCTTCTGAATCCAAAACCATAAGGCACTTCACTGTAGGTCAAAGTATGACCTTTCTAGAGGCCGAAAAGTCAACTGTGTGCCAAGCGGACCTAAGACCCCTTAGACCTTTAAGGGTTTTAACAGGTTATTTAAATGGTAGTGGTGCTATATATCACCATAACCACCACAAAGAACCCCTGAAGAACCATTTGTTTTTAGAGTGTATAATTGAGGGGACAACATTGCCTGTCTGTAACATCCCCCCTGTTCCTACGCCCTTGGCTCTGACAACAGGGAACTATTGATATGTTCTGGCTGTGCAGAAAGGGTGTGTGGGATAGAGATGTAGACCTCTGGCACAGGGGAGACAGATACACTCTATCAGGGTAACTCCACTACATAGCAGGGGCCATCTGAACCTAGGAAGGAGAGGTAGAGCAACATTTATGACGACATAGGCAAGATCCAATCACTGAATAGATGTACTTGTTTAAGAATACTCTCAGATAAATTCACATTCAATGGTGACATTCCTAAGAGGAGTTGACATTCAACAAACATTTGACAATAAAGAATTTTCAAGAGAATCCATTATGATATACACATTGTAAATTAAAGATCAAAAAAGGTTTCCAATACGTTTTCCACTATTTCTCAATTAAATATTTCAAGCGAGTGTGCTGTTAACTGACCTGCCTATATATAGCATATAGTTAATGATGTAATCATAGCCACCATGGAATCCAGAAGATAACCGAACTAGATAGTATAATAAACACTGCTTGCTGTAGTTGAATTTCTGAGTGGAGAATGTGGAATCTGCGCTTCCACTGGCCAATCCCTCTCCACCACACTTCGATATATTATATATATCGCCCATATTAGTTTATTAATTGAACACTGGATCCTATGAAACAATTTTGAATAAATAGCTTACAAAAAGGCTACCTGTTGTAGTTCATTTGGGCTTCTGTCACTGGCATATGGAGCATGACAATGACCCGAAACCCACAGCCAGGGCAACTAAGGAGATGCTTCCATAAGAAGCATCTCAAGGCCTTGAAGTGGCCTAGATAGTCTCCAGACCTGAACCCAATATAAGATCTTTGGAGGGAGCTGTATGGAGGAGTGGGCCAAAATCCCTGCTGCAGTGTGTACAAACCTGGTCAAGAACAGAGACAACCCTGTTAAGCTTTCTTTTCTCCAAACCAGCGGCGGCGGCAGGCTGAGGCGAGATAGGGCTAAAGTACCCTCAATAATAAGCCTAGCGCCCTCTTTAGCCTCCCTAGAAATGATTCCATATTTTGATATGAAAAAATATATATCAATATTGGCATATTAATTAAATGCACATTATCTTTGTGGAATGGATGATTGCGAGTAGGAGTCAGTCAGAGATCAGACAGAAGTGCTGTGCTGTCCAACTTTCACAGGTGAAGGGGAAAAATCTAAAATATATCTATAAATATTTCTATTTTGTCTATGTTATACCTAAATCGCTTGAAGTAGGTCTAATTATTTTACTATCTCGCTCATCAGGCAGCTTGCTCACTCAGGGAGAGCAGTGTCAAGGTAACGCGCAAGTATTTGGACTTGTCCCGCTATGCATGAGATGCTTTTTTTGAAGTGAGTATTTGCGTGAAAACTAATGGTCTTTCACATTGAAAACTCATGAATAGTTTTCAATGTTCCTGGTCAATGGTTATTTATGATGTCCTTTACCTGGTCATAGGTTTTAAGTAAAAAAAACTTCCCAAAAAGGATGAATCCAGCCTTGTACATTTACTTTGGGCTTTTTTAAATGCTGAACATTTGACATAAAATGTGCAAAAAAGAGCAATATTAACACATTAATTGTGCTGTCCATTATTTATAGTTTTAAGAGTATGGTGATTTGTCTGTCTCATTGGGGCATAGAACTTTGAGATCATGAAATGTTGTTTGGTTTTCTCTTGTTGAACAGCCATTTGTGTCATTCATTCATGTCAGCACCTCCATGCATTGAGCTAGCTCGCCCTTAGTGCCTCCAGTAAAAAATGTCTGGCGCTGCCGCTGTTCCCAACTACTGTAACACTACAAACACCAGGGGCATTGTTATATTTAGTTTTGAGGATTATAATTTATGGTTTAATACATTTTTTTCTAATATCTATTAATTAATATATTTTATCTCACAAGGCATGTGCAATTTTTTACATATTGTTATATTACTAACACAAAAACATGTAAGAAACAATAGAGGCACAGTGGAGAAATGGGAACAGAAGTGGTCCAACACAGAAGTTTAATTTCCTTCCTAGCAAGCAACACAGAAGTTTAATTTCCTTCCTAGCAAGGCATTGGATTTGACAGGGTTAGGGTTAGGAGCGATAGTTTAGTTTTTATAGAGCAATCTGCATATGCAATTATGGCCTACAGTGAGTTGAATGGGATAGTGACGTTGGTCCCTGTTTAGTGTTGCTGGCTATACTGCCTCAAGTGCCAGAGCATTTGAGACTATATTTGGATTAAACACATCCTATTGAACATTTATCCATTGCACAAGTTTCGGCACAAGCAATAGTTTTGTTTATATGAGACGATATATTCATAATATTTAGTGTACAGCACATCTTTTACAATTGTTATTAAAAACATATTTTAAAAATGTTTCCTAAATTGAAGGACCACATAAAAGCGGACCTTACAAGATGGGAAATTCTGCCACTCTCCCCTGATAACTCAGGTAAATGGTTGCTTGCTTGGATATCCCAAGACACGAACGGTATATGGGTGGGAATGGAGCTGGGTGAATGCCAAAATTTGCCATTAGAGTCAATTCTATTCCTAAACCAAGAGAAATGGGGGAAAAAGAAGATTGCTAATGTATGGAGTAAAAACACCAAAAAAATATGGTCAATTGTGAGGAAAAAGTTACAACATTCCATGACCATATCCAGAGCTATAATGATAGCTAACAACTGTGAGTTCTCCCCAGCTACTTAGAATATATGAAGTTGTATGTGTCTATTTTGAGTTGAATGTGTATCTTTAAGTTCCTTTCTGTTTATTATTAAGTGCTATGCATAGTTTTTATGTTAATCTTACAATATGGGGAATTCCCCTTTATGGCATAGGGCATCCTCTCTCTGATTTGGGCGTCAGCTAGGATAGGGCTTAGGTTAGGGTAGGCTTGTATATTCTTGTATATATATTGTATATATATACTCCACCTCCAGGGTCGAGGACAGCGCAGCGGTGGAGTACATGGAGCCCCCTTCAACACTGATGTTTCCTGGGTCCTCCTCTGCTGCAGAGCCCTTCGGACCCACCACAGCGCTGGAGTTAGCTGGGCTCCCTGCGACGCTGATGACTGGGCCCCCTGCCACACCGCTGACGTCAGGTCCCCCTGCTGCGCAGCCTGAACCAGGGCCTCGTGCCCCTAAGACACCCCTATGGCTGGGGTCTGGAGGACTGGCGCTGCTACGCTAACCAGTCTTCATGAGATGGCTGCCTGTCCAGCAGCGACCTCCCGTGGCACCTCCGCCTGGTTGAGTGCATTGGGGGGGATTCTGACTGCTTGGGGGGTTTTGGCCTTCCTGCCCTCCCTTTTGGTCTGGCCTCCCCGGTGAGGCCTTTGGGGGGGGGGGTAATGCTACACCCTGCCCAGCAGAGAGCAGGGGTAGACATGGACAGAGATTATGGACTCATTATATATGAAGTTCTATGTGTCTATTTTGAGTTGATTGTGTATCTTTAAGTTCCTTTCTGTTTATTATTCAGTGCTATGCATGGTGTTTATGTTAATCTTACAATATGGGGAATTCCCCTTTAAGGCATGGGGCATCCTCTCTCTGATTTGGGCTTAGGTTAGGGTAGGCTTGTATATTGTAGATCTGTCTGATTCAGAATTTGATACAGTCGTGTTCAATTGGTAGGGTTAGCTTTTAGGATATAAGCATCAACTGTTTCTGCCTCGAGTCTTCCTCTCACCTTTCCACTATCACACTAAAACCTGACAGACAAGGGATTCCTGAAATGGAAGAAAAGGGGTTTAGTGGTTTTGGATCAGCTCTTTGATGGAGCAGTCCTAAAATCATTTGAACAGCTCAAAGAGAAATATGATTTACCAAACCAAGACTTCTTTAGGTAGTTACAAATTAGACACTATTTACAAAACCATCAAGAATGGGGAAAGCTCTGCTCCTTACCAACACAAATAGAGCACTTCTTTATATCAATAACAGAAGGAAGAGTGAAGACAGAGTTCATATCAAGTTTACAAGATATTGCAGGAAGAGTTTAAAGAAAATTTACAAAAAGAAATAAAAAAAAGACCTGAACACTTGTAATAAGGACACTTCAACTATCCACAGTCCACCTGGTTTTGTTGGTGATTTCGTTGTTACTTTCATTTTTGAATCCAGCTGCCATTCCTTATCTAGCCATATCTGTACAAGTCCACCTATGTGCTGATCTAGATTCAACAAGAAGACTCGTGGAACAGTCCAAATTCTCACATCTCAGTTACTGAACCTGGATGTGTACTGATAAACGATGTGGCCTAAATAGGACATGCTCATTTAATCTCTTAAATGTCATTATAAAGAGAACCTTGCAGCACAAATACCACTTTTTTTATGAATACAGGAATACATCTCCTGATGCTTTGTTAATTGTTTAAGCACCCCTGACAATTTCCATGATTTTAATTTATAAATATTTGGGTATTTGGATCAGCAATTTCATTTTGATCTATCAAATAACTGAAGGACACAGTAATATTTCAGTAGTGAAATTGTTTATTGGATGAACAGAAAATGTGCAAAAGATCAAGACTAAATTAGACAGGTGCATAAATATGGGCACCCCAACAGAAATATCACATCAGTATTTAGTTGAGCCTCCTTTAGCAGAAATAACAGCCTCAAGATGTTTCCCATAGCCTGTAATGAGTGTCTGGATCATGGATGTAGGTATGTTGGACCATTCCTCCTGGCAAAACATCTACAGTTCAGTTAGGTTTGATGTTTGCTGGGCATGGACAGCCTGCTTCAAATCACCCCAAAGATTTTCAATGATATTCAGGTCTGGGAACTCGTATTGCCATTCTAAAACAGTTTAAGCAGTGTTTTGGGTTGTTGTCTTGTTAAAATATCCAGCCTTGGCGTAACGTTAAAGGGATACTTCACCCTACAGCTATCTGGAGGCGCTAGTAGCTCCCCCCAGACATTTGTAGAACAGTGACATATGTTTCACCTATGCCTGGCTAGTGTAAGAGCAAAATTTGAAATTTCGCTGGGAATTTTCACACGCTGACGTCACGGTGGAAATCCAATGGAAGTTGGAGATAGGAAAAGTGAATACAGGCGTCTATTCGGTCGCGAAAATAAACATCCCTGTTAGACTGATCTGGCTTTCAAACCTACTTTGAAAGCCTCGGTTGTCCTTGATTTTTTAAGCTATAGCTTATCTTTCTGTGACGTTTCGATCAGACGTTTTAATGCTAAACAGACGAGGTGGTATGATTTTTTCAGCATGTAGAGAACTACAACGCTGACTTCCTTGTTCCAAGCCCCGCCCACCTGGCAGGTCCTCTGGATTCTGTGAATCAGTTCGTAACCAAAGTCGCTGGTAACACAATGGCTACTAACCTAGGATTTGCAGATGAGGAATTTTACAACTTGCTTTTACATTCTGAGTGACATCCAACCAACATGTTTGTGCCCGAGTACACCGAATAACATTTACAACAAATGGAGTTTGATATCCAGCTTCAACAATGCAGCATGTTCTACAGATAGCTAATCCAGTTTAAACGCGGTTAAATTCTAATTGCCTAAGTGCTTCTGTGGGAACATGTCCATCCATGAAGGAAAAAGCACTTGGTACAATGAATGGGATTGTGGAATAGCTTTACTTGTAAGGCTTAAACAAAAATGACTGACGACCGCATATGCGTCACTGAATCACTGAAGTTTTCCAGCACGCATGGAAAGAGACATACAAGAGGACAATTAACAGATGAGTAAGTTTATTAAACCTATTTTCTGTACCTTGATAATGGAGTCTGTGTGGTAATGTTATTGTACTGTATGTGTAGTGTGCCAGCTGTATTTAGTAGCTAGCTGACTGTGTAAATTACTATATCTTACTATATATAGGCTACTCTTTCTAGAAAAAGAAAAATGGATGGGATCACATCGCTTTTCAGACGCTTTCGGGCTGTAGTGCCGGTTAATTCAGCACGTAGATCCCTTTCGTAATCTTCCGACCTAAAATGCAGACTGCAGACCCTAACTTTTTATAGCCTATTGTAAAGTAATAAAGATTACTCCTTCTTTTTGGGCTTGCTTGTAATTTTTGCAACCATGTACAGAACACCAAACGGGCATGATGAATAGAAATTAGACTACAATTTCAAAAACAAATATGTATAACTTTCTAGCGTCAAGCTCTACTGTTGAATTGCCCATGTTCTGTGTTGGTGTGTTCAAACGGGGACGGGCACTAAATTCGCTTGGAATTCTGGGAGTTGTGGTAACTCAACTTTAGACGAATACAGAAGCACCCCAGTGGATGCGAAAGGAACTGAAATATACTATCGGCTTTTCTCTGATATATTGAACAACAACAGACGTGTATATGGCATAAATCATCTATGGTAACGTTTGTAAATGGTATACTATGAAACTGATTTACTGTGGAACACTTCTTTAACTTTGTGACTGATTCCTCTACACTATTCACAAGTAGGGCTGGGCGATATGGTTGAAAACTCTATCACGATATACGTTTTTCATATTGGTCGATATCGATAATTATTGATCTGTTTTATGACATATGTAGAATAAGGAGCAGGAAAAAAATATTACATTTAAACATTTTTATTTTAAATTTAAACTTCCACTGATTATAATCCCCTTAGTTATAAAGGCAGAAATGTCAACACAACCATGGAAAACACTCAAATAATTAAAATGTAAACATAAGTCTAAAATCACAATGAACACTTAACAATTATCTGTTACAGTAAGGTGCAAAATTAGAATACGGTGAACCCTCGCTATAACGCGTTTCACCTTTCACGGTCTCGCTGCTTCACGGATTTGCAGAATGCAGCGGCTCAGTCAGAAGAGCAGTGAAATACACGCGAGTCACTATTTGTCCTACTGTACTTTGTATTTTTTTTCATAATCATTTTTCATTTTCTCCCGTTCTAATCCAATAACTCGGGTCGCGGTGGGTCGGTGCTGATCTCCGCAATTTAAAGCCTTCAGTTTGTATTGATGATTAAAATTATTATTTTACAGTAGGCTATATTAGTTATTTGTAAAAAAAAACGTTTAAACATTACTTTAATTTGTTAAACAAATGCTTGGGCATGTAAAAAAGGTTTTGTTCTTTGGTTTCAATGTATTATGGAGTATTTCATTGTATAATAATTGTAAAAAAAATAAAGGTTATACTTCACGGATTTCACCTATCACGGGATGTTTTTGGAACGTAACCCCCGCGAAAAACGAAGGTTCACTGTACTTACGAAATGCTTAATAAAGTGTAATAAAATAGTGCAAAGTGTTAAATATAAACAGACAAACCTGAGACCTGAGAAGGTTGGGAAAACAAGTTTGTGATATAGCTTACCAGTCTTGGTGGGGACGACGTTTGGCATAATTTGCAGATGAGATGGTCTGACTACGGTCAAACTTGGGCCAAGAAAGAAACTAAAACTGCCATACTGTCGAGCTGACTTTTCCAGTTTTATCAACAATTTCCTCGCTCTGTGCGGCACTAATTTTCCACTTATCAGTTTCAGTTTCAGTTACGGAAGAATCCACCACGGCTCACGAGACAGTAATATTGTGCAACCAAACTTGATACTGTCAAATGATTTGCTGTTAGCGTGTCACTCGCTATGTTGCTAGGTTACCAGAGAGAGAGTGCCTTTGTTTATGCAACCGAAATTGCTTTGCAACCGCTGTATTATCGAACGACATAAAGGAAATTATCTAACGTTTTATCGAACGCATTTTATATTGATATCGATTACATGTCTATCGCGAGACATATCGTTATCGTTTTATCGCCCAGCCCTATTCTCAAGTATCTGCTGATATTGAGTGGAATCCATGCGACCCTCAACTTTAACAAGATTCCCAATACCGGCACTGGCCAGACAGCCCTGCAGCATGACAGAACCTCCAACAAATTTTACTCTGGGTAGCAAGTGTTTGTCTTGGAACGCTTCTTTTCTGCCGCCATGCATAACGCCCCTTGTTATGAACAAATAACAACATTTTTGTTTCATCAGTCCACAGAACCTTCTTACAAAATGAAGCTGGCTTGTCCAAATGTGCGTTTGCATACCTCAAGTGACTCTGTTTGTGGCGTGTGTGCAGAATAGGCTTCTTCTGCATCACTCTCCTGTACAGCTTCTCCTTGTGCAAAGTGCGCTGAATAGTTGAACGATGCAGTGACACCATCTACTGCAAGATGATGTCGTAGGTCTTTGGAGGTGGTCTGTGGGCTGTCTTTGACCATTCTCACCATCGTTTGCCTTTGCCTCTCCAATATTTTACTTGGCCTGCCATTTCTGGCCTTAACAAGAACTGTGCCTGTGGTCTTCCATTTCCTCACTATGTTCCTCACAGTGGACACTGACAGCTTAAATGTTTTAATCTGATACCCTGGTTGCCATCCAAGCCTTAGAATTTATCTCAATACACAGGATACAGCAGATTAATCTCAATTGTGGAGTAACCGCGACAATTGCGTTTATTGTATTTGGAACACTAACACCTTAATTTTGACAGCCCTAAAACGACAAAAAAAAACTACTTTTTTATTATGGAGAAAAGATTTAACCTGAAAATCAACATTTTGACAATGTTATCTCAATAATTTCTGAATTTGCACTGCCCCCTATTGGCAAAATATGGTTTCTTGTTGAATCGGTCACCTGATTCACACACTACAGACCCTCACCTTCCCATTGATACCACACATGTCCATATCTACTCTGGAATTATGGAGAAAAGATTTAACCCAAAAATCTACATTTTCACAATGTTATTGTAACAATGACTGACTTTGCACTGCCCCGTATTATCCATATATGGTTTCCCATTGAATCTGTCACCCTGATTCACATACTACAGCTCCTCACCTTTCCATTGACACCTCAGATGTCCAGATATACTGTGGAATTATTAAGAAAATCCAGCTCAATTGCTGAGAGGCATTTTTGGGGTGGAATCGAAACTTGAGAACCGGAGGAGAATGTGGAGCCAAGTTCAGCGTAGTTTAGTAGCCAAGGCAAGTCACTAATGTCTTCAGGTGTTTCCGAGTTGTTTTAAAATTGTTCTAAAATGTTGTTGCTGCCTAGCCTAGAAATCTAGACGCACACTAGCAGCAGCAAATATTATTTGCAGCTAGGGTCAGTCTAGCAACTCTCCGTTGGCTAGCGAGCTGGAAAAAACAATTTCTGGTCAGGCCAATCACATCATGTATTGAGTTGGTGGGCGGGCTTAACGTAATTACAGGAAAACAAAGAAATGGTTGCTGCTGCTGTCGAACAGCGGTCTTTCGAATTGGCTTTTACCGCAACTCTGGTAGAGTTAATATTTTCTTTGAGAAAAGAACAAAGAACAACAATGAAATCATTCTTACAAAAGGAAGATGTGTTCAGAGTTTTGCAGACCAGATCCTTCGTTGCTCTGGTTGGTTGTTGCGCTATCCTATTGCGTGCAGAGGGAATTTGAAAGACAACAGTTTATCCCGCCCCTCGGATTGAGCACTGCCAATGGTGAGTTCCCAGAACCAACATCTTCATGTGGGTTTGGCTTGTCAGGCTAGTTGCCGCACACAAATAATCGAAACCCAACTTCCCCACCTGCATTGATTGGATTAAGGTAAACAGCTGATACACAGAAAACGTAGCTAGTAAATGTTTTACAAATATTAGAAAACAAACGGACAATCTCTGGGGAAACCCCCCAACACCCCAGCCATGCACTGATTGGATTAAGCAATTGTAGACAGCTGAGCTGGCACTAACTATTCATAGTGAGTCATCGTTTTACAAAATAACCACGAAAAACAGGACCAACTCCCAGGGCCCCACCAAACCCTCCCAAATAAAATAACAGGGAAAAACAGAACCATCGGCGTGGGCCCCTCCCCACCATTGCATGCCCTGCTGTGGGTTCGTCAAATACGCCTGTGAACATAAACTCAGCAAAATAAGAAATGTCCTCTCAATATCAACTGCTTTTCAGCAAACGAAACGTGTAAATATTTGTATGAACAGAAATAGTCAACAACTAAGACATGAAGTAAACAAATTCCAAAGACGTGATTAACAGAAATTAACACTGCCTACACCGGCTTGCCTTCTTCCCATAGTACATCCTGGTGCCATGTGTTACCCAGGTAAGTGACACACAGGAACCTGGCCATCCACATGCTGTAAAAGAAAACATGATTCATCAGATGAGGCCACCTACTTCCATTGTTCCGTGGTCCATTTCTGATGCTCACGTGCCCATTGTAGGTGCTTTTGGCAGTGGACAGGGTCATCATGGGCACCCTGACTGGTCTGTGGCTACGCTGCACCATATGTAACAAGCTGCAATGCATTCTGTTTTCGGACACTTTTCTATCAGAACAAGCATCAACTTTTACAGCAATACGAGGTACAGTAGCTGGTCTGTTGGATTGAACCACAAGCCTTCGCTTACCACATGTATCAAATAGCTTTAATGACCCTGTTGCCGGTCTACCGCTTTTCCTTTCTTGAACCACTGTGAATAGATATTGACCACTGCAGTCCCGGAACACCCCACAAGAGCTGAGGTATTAGAGATGCTCTGACCCAGTGGTCTAGCTATTACAATTTGGCACTATCAAAGTTGGTCAAATCCTTATACTTTTACATTTTTCCTGCTTCTAACCTAACAACTTTGAGGACAAAATGTTCACTTGTTGCCTAATACATGATGCCTGTATATCCTTCCCTCTAACAGGTGATTATTTTTTGTCTGCGTGTAAAAGTGTGTTATACTCTGTGGCTTGAGGTAGATGGTAGTGTCCAAAATATCACTTTTTTATAAATGGTAATGTCTAAAAAGTCAATCCTTTCTAGATTTTTCTCTGCTGTCAATTTAAAATCATGATCTGATGAGTTAAGAGAGAAACCCTGTAAGGTTTTCTTGTCATTCCATATAGGATATCATTTATATATCTTTTCCAAAGAACGACATCATTGTTATATGAATTTCTTCATTATAAATATAAATCTCTTCCCAGTGCCTTATGAATAGATTGGCATTGTTAGGGGCAAAAGCCTAAATGAATTAATTAAGCATGTGAATATAAATGCAAACACAATTTCTTCTAGTAAATAAAATGTTTGCCTATGTTGTTGTTTGTATATGTGGTTTAAGCACCTTACACCATTGTTCTGTACATTACCTTGGAAAAATGAAGTAATTGTGACATCCTTTATAAGGTTTGTACAGAACGTTTGTGTTTATCCCTAAATCTAACCTGTTCACTTAACACAGTTGTGCGCTGTCAAAGTGCAGGATTAATTTCAGTCGCATTTCAAAAATAAAACATATCATATAGAAAAAAAATAGATAGTTTTTTGTACTTGATGTGACACTAAGAGCATTCATCATCAGAAACATGCACTTAATTTCATTCTTGCTGTGATTACAAAAATGTAATAGCCCACATAAAATATAGCTAATGTCATTAAACACATGCCATCCCCAGCACCGGGTCATCTGAACCCAGAGTGTGTTGAAAGTCTGGTGACAAACCACCAAATGTAAATTCTAATTTAAATTTGATGTTGATGCCCCAATTCTCATTATTTAATTCAATTTCAACTACCTCAAGGCAATGTCTAATTTAAATATTTCTGTGACCAACATTCAACAACAGAATCCTTTAATGGTTTGCATTAACAATTGTTTTTTTAATAATTACAATAAGAACATCACAAACATTTGTACACTTATTAACCCTTTGATCAAGTGTGTTGATTATACTGTTACATTCGAAGTACCAGTTAATTGTACATTAGTGAAAATTTGACTCAGGTTCCAGAAGTCTGTCTGTTTTAGGATGAACTCAGCAGTGAGATGCCATCCATGTCCAGCTCAACTGAATGGACACTAAAGTCTTGGAGGCCCTGTGATAGAAAAACAGTCAAATGTCAGCTTAAACTCTCATCATAGTGGACATTGGCATTAAAATGAGTAATTTTATTAGTCTACACCTAGTGGTTAGGTATTTGACTGGTGTCTGTGAGGATCCTGGTTCGAATCCCTGACTGCCAAGTCGAAAACTGTTGCTTTGTCTGTGAGCAGGATACAATGAATATTTCTGTGAACAGAAGCTGACCTGGCTCCTATCTGGTACAAAATGAAACATGACACCTTTCTGAAACATTTAATAGAGGATTATCAATCAACTGTATTTCATAAAGCACTTTCTACAACAGCTATGACACAAAGTGCTTTGACAGACACCTGCCCTAAAACCCAAAAACGCCAGGCAGAAAATGAAGGCTGTAGGCATTTGAATTTACACTGAAAAAAAATAAACGCAACACTTGTTTTTGTCCCCATTTATCATGAGCTGAACTAAAAAATCTAAGACTTTTTCTATGTACACAAAAGGCCTATTTCTCTCAAATATTGTTCACAAATCTGTCTAAATCTATGTTAGTAAACACTTCTCCTTTGCCGAGATAATTCATCCACCTCACAGGTGTGGCATATCAAGGTGCTGATTAGACAGCATGATTATTAAACAGGTGTGCCTTAGGCTGGCCACAATACAAGGACACTCTTAAATGTGCAGTTTCACCACACAGCACAATGTCACAGATGTCACAAGTTGAGGGAGCTCCCACGCAGTGATTTAAAGCCACAAAAGGTGTATTCAACACCATGGCCAGCTCTGCATCTTACTGAATTGTTTGTGATTCCTTATGTCGTGGAGCTGGCTGTGGTGCTGAATCCACCTGTTGTGGCTTGAAATTACCGCATTGGAGTTCTCAATTTCGCTCCCTCAAAACGTGCAAAATCTGTGGCATTGAGCAGCAATCTTTTTTTTCTGCTAAGGTTAATGTGGAATATAAACATTCCTTTCCATTACTATATCCCATCCCACTCATTAATGAAGCACTGATTGCCAGTCAAAATTGCCTCAATATATAAAAAAAAAGGTGGGTAAACCATTATGTGAATTAGGAAGTGGGCTGTGCTGCACATACCTCTGCTATATTACAGGATAAGGATACTTTTTTTATTTACGTGTCATGCCACAAAGTGTCCCATCCCACACTGGATTACAAGACACCAATACAACAATGAATAAATCAACAATTAATTCAACAAACTTCCGGTCCAGAGTCCACATACAATTTTATATACATGTATAATTACATACACACATATGCATATTTTTCCTCATCTATACAAAGCAATCTTCTTTTTGGCTCATGCCTGCTCTAAAAAATCTGCAAATAAAAAGGTTTTATGCTCAAACAACCAACTCAACAGATCTGTATCCTGCGTAAGCCCTTTTACTTCCACTTTGTTAAATAATTGCCTTCTTAAATCATGATAATATAATATGGGCAATACAAAGCAAAATGAACTTCATTTTCAATTTCATTGAGATCACACAAATAACACAGTCGTTCTGCCTCACTAATGCCTGACCATTGTCCCGTTTCAATATGAAGCGGGAGTACACCAGAACTGAACTGAGCACACACAGATCTCTTCATCTTGGACAGGTTATACTTTACATACTTCTCAATAACAAACAAATTTTTCATCAATCTATACGTTCTCAGTTTGAGTTTGTTCCAAATCTCCTCAAATCTCCTCAGTTTACAAATAAACTCACTTGTGTGCTGTCGAGGACCTGACGCACAGCATCCCGCTGCTGCGGTAGACGGGTCAGCAAGTAGAGGAAGCCCCCTCCGCCTGCTCCGGCCAGGCTCTGTCCCAGTGTCAGTGGCCGAAGAGCGTCCATCATGGTCCGCACAGCTGCCGGTTCACACCCCGGTGCCATGATCTTCTTCTGTCCCCAGTAGCAGTCCATGCAGGCCCCTAACCGTAACAGAGAGCCTGATAGAAGATGGGGGAGAGGTTATTGAAAGTGGAACAGAAGGATGAATATGGAGAATGAAAACAGTGTTCATTATGACCAGAAAGCTGCAGATCAGCAACTGATTCTATGACTACATTTACCTTGCATTAACATTACCCCTGCATTAACATTACCCCTCTCTCACCTTCTCTACACGCAAGGGCACACTCCTCGGCGTTGTCCACCAGCTGCCCGGCATTCTCTACAATAGACGGGACACGACTGTACCAGCGCCGTACTGTGTCCTGCATAAAGTATACAATGGGGAGAACAAGTATTTGATACACTGCTGATTTTGCATGTTTTCCTACTTACAAAGCATGTAGAGGTCTGTAATTTTTATCATAGGTAATACTTCAACTGTGAGAGACGGAGTCCATAACAAAAATCCAGAAAATAACATTGTATGATTTTTAAATAATGAATTTTCATTTTATTGCATGACATATTTGGTACAGAAACCTTTTTTTGCAATTACAGAGATCATACGTTTCCTGTAGTTTTTGACCAGGTTTGCACACACTGCGGCAGGGATTTTGGCCCACTCCTCCATACAGACCTTCTCCAGATCCTTCAGTTTTCTGGGCAATACAGACTTTCAGCTCCCTCCAAAGATTTTCTGTTGGGTTCATGTCTGGAGACTGGGGTTGTACTATTGGGTTTCTTGGGGTTGTACTCATCCTTCTTCTTCCTCCAAACACGGCGAGTGGAGTTGAGACAAAAGTAGAGCTTTATGGTCTAATCAGACCACATGAACTTCTCCCATTCCTCCTCTGGATCATCCAGATGGTCATTGGCAAACCTCAGACGGGCCTGGACATGCGCTGGCTTGAGCAGGGGGTCCTTGTATGCACTGCAGGATTTAAATCCATGACGGCACAGTGTGTTACTAATGGTTATCATTAAGACTGTGGTCCTAGCTCTCTTCAGGTCATTCACCAGGTCCTGCCGTGTAGTTCTGGGCTGATCCCTCACCTTCCTCATGATCATTGATTCCCCACGAGGTGAGATCTTGCACCGAGCCCTAGACTAAGGGGTGTTTACTAGGGCTGAACGATGTTGTGTTTAAGCATTGACATCGCGATGTGCGCATGTGCGATAGTCACATCGTCGGAACATGCGATGTGAAGAAGGGTAGCACTGGTAGCACCATACACAGTTTACACAAGTTTGTTGTATGGTTTGTTGCTGTGGTGACATGCACGCTCCGCATGCCTGCATAGTGATTGGTTTCCTGTG
>JACXGM010009356.1:0-27696 GCA_016801145.1 Umbra pygmaea
AATATCACAGTCACCATAAATGTTCAAGGCTTGTCATTTTAAATGAAGAACACGTTGCAGATGCAAAACAGACAGCCGGTATATTTCGCTCCTCATTACCTATATCTCCCCACCTTTCAAAATGAAGCGCCAGGCTCTGGTTGCGCGTGTCAATGCGCCACGTGATTTAACTAATATAGGCTAGATATACGTAAAAAAAATAAAAAAACTTCTTAACCGTTTAACTGATAGTATTAACCGGTCAAATGTTTTATTTTTCGGTTAACGGTTAAACGGTCAATATGAGCATCCCTATTCTGTATGTCTCCTGAGTTTTTTTTGTGTCCCGAACAATTCTTCTGGAAATTATGGCTGAAGTCTTTCTTGGTCTAGGAAGGAAGTAGCCTTCTCACCAGTGATATTCTACACCCCTATTCGCTGCCTTAAAAATGTCACCAGCCCTTTTTCATGTGAGTTAAGCCAGACCCATTCACAAAACTCAACCATGAAAACACAACCCTGACAGACCGTAGTGCCATGCAGAGTCACGCCGCTCTGCGTCGCACTAAAGATCTGGTCAGTCGAAAAGGGGCATATAATGCCTGAACCTGAAAGTACCCTAAATTCTAACCCTACACCTAATTGTATCATTGACCCTAAATTCTAGAAATTGTCTTTATTTTCATGGGGACTGGTAAAGGTCTTAATATGGGCATTTTTGTCTAGTATCACTGTCCTTGTGAAGACTTCTGGTCCTTATGTGATCTGTTTAACCAAAACACACACACACACACACACACACACACACACTGGTGACTTCAGTGGCTTGATAATAATATGCAGGTCACACAGCAGTAATTGTTAGGCTGTCCTTAATAGATACTTGGTTTCCTTTGGTTACGTTGTTGTGACTTCAAAGAAACAATGTCTGTCTAAATGACAAGTCTTTGAAATACAGATCTTCAAAAGTACTGGATTGGGATTCTAGTTAAATGCGATGCACAGTGCAAAATTAGGGTCAGGCATTTTGCTGATTCAATTTATTAAGAAGATTAGCCTTAGCTTAAAAATGCAGACATTTGTTTGAAAAGAATACAGCTGCTCTTGTGGGGGATTTGTTAAAGGTCAATAAACAATACTTTATTATAATAATAATAATACTATATTAAAAAATGCAATAATAAAGACACTATTACAATGTGTTTTCTTTTATCTGACCCAGCTCTTATACTAAATAATGACTGTATGTGACTGATTTAGTCCCAGGACAGTAGCTTATGTAACTACCGGCCATCTCATGTGCATTTGTTTATCATTTATTGAGACTCCAAAATATGTAAATGTTAAAATACCTCTGAAATGAAATGTTTATTTTCAAGGAATGGGGGAGTTGTTCAAAATGATGGTGTAGCTGGAATTTCCTGCTTGTTATTTAAAAGTATTAAAAAAATAATGTGTCAGTGTGTAGTTAAGGGGAAATGTGTGTTTTGGCATTTAGCTTAGCTTAAACCCAAAGTTATGAACCCTACTGGGTGGCTCTCTGCATGTTTCGGAGTTGGAATACATTATCTAATGCTTTTAGTATGTTTTGAATGCACAATATACTTTAAGAGAGGTTATACTTCCAGACATTTCACATAAAACAGATGTGTAAACCAAGCCTCTTCAGGTAGTCATGATTAGATCAGTGGAACCAGTTATATCCCACTGAACCAGCTTTCCTCTGAGCCATTGCTGCTCCCAGATTTGCTGCTTTTGTGAAACATTTAGGCTCTGAACCACTCCAGCTCGCATTTGCATCGTTCGGAAGCCTGTTGGTGAGCTGTTCTGGAGATGCCTCATAAAAAAACAACGTCAAAACAAATGGGATTCAGAAAGAATTCCTATGTTCAGATCGGGTTTGCCCTGGAACTCGGCGGCTCAAACGAATGCTCTTCCTGATCTGTCCGCACAGCGCTGTTATGCGAGGGCGGAATTCACAGCTGTTAAATGAAGGAAATGGATTCAGTCCCTCCCCTGCTGTTAGGAGAGCTAATGGACTGGAGGGGAGGGGGATAGCAGTGAAGGGCTCCACTTTTGAAGGACAACCAGTTAGCCCCACACAAAGCAATAAAGAGCAAACATATTTGTCTAGTCTCATACCAGAACACATTTGCTCCTTGAGTTTTACCGCCCAGCACACAACAACCCACATAACAACCACCATCCTATCTACATGTTTGGTACGCCCTCCACACCGACATTTCTGTGGCACTCAACGTGGCCGATCAACGAACATGGGTTTCACGTGGTTAACCAGCCTTTCTTTTCTTGATGTCTGAGTGAGGTGGGGTAGGCGAGGGAACTCATGCATTTGTGGTGGCCAGACGCCTCTGTATCATTCAGCAGTGTCACAGAAGCCTGCTCCGGATGTTTTTCAGTGCTCAGCAGCTTCTGCTACCTTGAACAAATTAGGTGAAACATACTGACAACGTGTATCGTGTGAGATCTTACTGCAGTCTCCTCCTCTAATCAGGGTTGTTAATCATTACAAAGGACTGCAATATGCTAGCCTGTTCTCACTGCCCCTTTAGCAAACATCCACCCTAGGTACGATGATTTCTCCAAGTCTTGCAGGTGTTGAGTTAAATTGTGTGGGTGGTTGAACTGACACTGGCAAGCAACTAAAACAAACCAACAAATGGTACTGTTTTCCTCAACCTCAAGTGTGCTTGGCCTTTACCTTCCACATTGCAAATTATCTAATTTTATTAAATAATATCCCACAGCATCTGCTGAATGACTGACGTGTACGCACACACACACAAAACAAACAAGGAACACATTCTCTTCACAGGGCAACTAAATAGGCTCTAAAATGGAATGTTTGAAAATTTACATCACAGAGAGCTCCTGAATCTGCCTTTGAGGTATGCTGTGTTTACAGCTAGGCCCACCCTCCACCCACTGGTGAGACAGCAGACTATAGCTGCTTGCCGACCAAGTAGTCACAGGAACGTAGTTATAGGAACAGTCCACTTCTAAACAGTTCTACTAACTACTCTCCCCCAAAACCGGTTTTTGTATTTGCATTCGCACTGGTCCAGTGGCCATAGGAACTGGTAGGAGGGATAAGGGAGGGACGCAAGCACCGCAACAGGCTTTTTTAGTGTTGTCACTAGACTTTAGAATAGCGCTACATACAACAACATTTCACAGTTTAATGTTTGTAACACTGGGTGTATGATGAGATAAGTGTGTAAATCATCTTATGTATGCGGATGATCTGCTTGTTTTTAGCCCAAGTAGTGCTGGGTTCCTATCGCGGCTTGCTATTCTTTCAGATTACAAGGCTGAAAACGACATCCAATACAATTTTATAAAAATAATGTTGTGTTGATAATGTCCTAATAACGGGGTTCGAACCGCGGCGTTTAAAAACTAGGCTTTTAGAAATTGAGTAGCTACTTAACACAGAAACACAAGACGAAGGCTCAAGCATAATATGTAGCACTATACGCAACAGACAAACGAAGCGACCAGCGTAATTTATAAGTTGGACCAATCAACGTAGACCTAGGAAAAGGGAAAGACCCTGCTCTGTAGTTGGAGCTAAAATGGTTATAGGAACTGCGGTGTGAGGGATTAAATAATCCCCAAATTTCTCCTGTTGGAACACAAGTAAAAAAGGGTCTAAAAAAATGTTCTAGGAACTGCAAAAATCCCTGCGGTCGGAAAGCGGCTTAAATCTCCCCTCGCCCAGACCTGCATTGATGGGCACTTAGCTAGTCATTGTGTTACAAATGTTAAACACCCAACCCCCCATGCTGATTAGATAAAACAAATCTAGCTATTCCCAAAGTGGAGTATCCGCATTAATGTGTAACCAAAAAAAAACTTTTGGTCACTGTGTATTTCAATATTCAAACTGGCCTATACATTTTAGTGATTATTTTTTAATCACTAATTAGTGTCTGTATAAATAAAAACCCAATGTAAAATATCAAATAATTGGCATCCAACCCAATAAACATTAATTATGTGTTATTATTGAGTACATGAGAAAATGTACTCACTCTGTAGGCAGTTCAAATTATACAAACTGGACAAGTATGTAACGTTAAGTACAATAAAGTTTAAATAGAAAGAACAATGATATACATTAAATAGTAGTTTATAAATTGTGCACTAGCAAGAAGATGCGACTTGCCTTAATATTTAAAAAAATGTTCTGCATTTTACATACCCATGGATTGACCAGTGGTTTTAACAACCAAACTAGAACTGCAAGCAGTTTTGACGGGGTCCAAGCCATCCCTGGCGAGTCCCCCCTTGTGCAAGTCGCCCCGATGACCCACGGAGCCCACAAAAGCAGAACCTAGGAAATCGGAACCAAAGGCATGATGGCTGTGACGCAAAAGCTAGAAAATATCATAACACTTAAGATACAAGGTCTGTAGTAATTTGCACGTGCTCTGATATTTCAAAGACATTTTAAAATGTTAAAAGAAGTGCTTTGATAATGGTCGAAAATGTCAGAGAAGATTAAAAATGTTGTTATTAGCAAGAAAACATAGGGGAATACAAACTAAGAAAGCAGATGATAAAATACCATCACATAGTATGTCGATCCATAAACTGTCGTTTTTTGTATATATATATATATATATTTTTTTTTCAAATGCAGTGTTACCTAACTTCTAATTGAGAGTGTCCAATTTGTACGTTATACTTCACTTTCTTCGTATTTATCAAATGCATTTTTTTATACATTTTTTTGAATTGAACAAACATGTTACATGATTTCTGAACAGTATTCAATGAGTTCCATAAACTAATCCCAATTACAAGAAACCCCCTTTGCTTTTGTGTAGTACGTGAATATGGTACACAAAAATTTCCATATCTTCTATTTTCCTTATCTGTGATTAACATAAATATAAAAATAATACAATTTTTTATATGTTCTATAATGTCTGACACATTAAAAAGCTCATACTTTTGGATAGTCATTATGGAAAGCGGAGCCCAAAGTATAACGTTGGCGAGGCAAATGTCAGTAAATATCGAGGTGGGAGCTACAAGTTCTGTGGTACATCACCGTTGTAAATATCCCATTAACATTGATTGAGTAAATGGGCAAAAATGCTCTACGTTGACGACAGCACCTTTTAATGACAAAAAATTTGGTACAGAGCTTCAGAGCGGCATGCCAAACCATCACCAAAATTTTAATGTTGAAAGCATTTACTACAGAAAAGATATTGTAATCACAATTGACCCAGTTAAATGTATTGAGTTATTGTCCAAACAAATAAACGTTGATTTAAGTGCCCCCTAATGGCCGATCTTCGCCAAATTTGGTATAGAACATCACAGGGGGACATTGAACAACAATCTCAGATTTTTTGTGTAATGTGGGAGTTATGGGCACAAAAAATGTTTCTCACCATTATAGCGCCACCTAGTGGTCCACATGTGTAATTTTTGGTATGTGAGGTCAAGTAACCATTGCGTATGTACACTGTAAATTTGAAGATACTCACATTAGTACAAGGGGTAGATCCAAAACTGGGTCCCATAGGCCACGCCCCTTTTGACAAATCAGTACCCCACTGTAGGGGTGGCCTCGAGTGGCCCTAGATGGTAGCCTCAAAATTTGGTAAACATCGGATGAGCCGTTGATGAGATATAAACTTTTTGTAGTTATAGCGCCCCCTAGTAGCCAATTTTCATAACATTTGTTGGGGAGCCTCAGATGGTCATGTCAAACAAGAATCTAAAGTTTTAAAATGATAGCTTTTTTTTGGGCAAGATATGGCAAAGTTTATACTTGAGTAGCTAACTACACAAATTTATTTTTGTGAAATTTATGCAATTTTCATCCGATAAACATTATTTTGATTACTTTTTGTCACGTCAGTCTGGTGATCATACATACCAAATTTCGTGCAGATCGGACACACGGTCTAGGAGGGGTTAGAAAAAGTAGGTTTACGATAAATTGCAATTTTTCACGCATAAAAGTACTGGCGGAAATGGGCGTGGCCTATGTCACAAGATTCAGATGAACTCAGGGAACGCGTGGATATGTGTATCTTCTATGTGTGATTTACAGTTTGGGTGTTATAAGGGCAAACGTGTTTTTCTGCTATAGCGCCAACTAGTGGGGGAAGTGGCTGAATTTTTCTGTCTGAGGTCCCAGCGGTGATCTGGACCAGTCCTAAAAATGGCACCCCCACGATCATGTACGGTTTAGGCTGTAGTAACAGTTTTACCGGAAGAATAATAATCCTTAGGAAAACAATAGGGTTCTACAGCCCTGCTGGAGCTGTGAACCGCGTTGCTTTGCAACGACGGTTCCCAGCCCCTTCGGGCTTGGACCCCTAATTAAATGCTTTCCAAATATCAGACAGCTGGGGCCTCATTTATCAAGCTTGCATTTTTATATCAATGTTTTTATAAATGGTAATGTCTAAAAAGTTTATCCTTTCTAGATCTCTCTCTCTCTGCTCTACGTTATAAAATTCGGATCTAATGAGTTAAGAGAGGAACTCTGTGAGGAGAATATGTGCCATTCCAGGTCAGTAGGATATAATCTATAGACTATATATTTTTCAAAGAACGACATGATGGTGATATATTTTTTTAATATAGCTAATGTCATTAAACACTTTTTTTTTTGAAAGTCTGTTGACATGCCTGGTGTCCTGTATTGACATTAGACAATAAATAAAGATTTATTAATTCATTTATTATACTGCATCAATTATTACATTAAACATGTCTTTTTGATTCTACTGGAGCAGGTTGATCTATTTAATTTAGAAAACGTAAAACAAACAGCCGTTGTTGTTCGAGTATCGGGCTAGAGGAGTACTTATGATGAAATTATGTTACAGTAAATTTACAACACAATTGAATGAGTCACTAACAAAAAGTATTGTGACGGATTGTTCGAACTGCACATCATTACGGTTTTGAGCATCTCAAAATACTAGGGCTGTAACGATACACCAAACTCACGATTCGGTTCGTATCACGATTTTTGACCCACAGTTCGATACAAACCTCGATTCTTTTTTTGGGGGGGGTGAGAGAAAACAATGATAGTTTTAATAACATTTTAAAAACCTGTATAAACTGACCAAAGTACAATATTAACTATGCTAATTATTAACAATATACCTAAGTAAAATAAATTAACAGTCAAAGCTATAACACTTGTTGTTTTTGTAACAAAATACTGTTGAAAGACAAACGGAACTTAACTCCATAGTGGAGATGATTCGGGCATGTCGAAAATCCTTCAATCAAGTTCTCTTACATTTACAAAGTAAATTAAATGGCTTCTGTTTCACACTCGCGACCAGCAGTTCAAACTAATTAGAAGAAACTCCACAAAGCCTGGCTGTTCAGTCGATAGAAACAAATGTTCAAAAGTAATAGGCTCCACACTCTATGCGCTGCGCTAATGAAACAGAATGAGTACGTGGAGATTTAGATTATCTGCTCAATGAGTGAGTCGTTATTTTCCTTGCTTTGATGTACTGAGAGATGCGCAACTCAATACTGATCACAAGAAATATGTTTCAGTAAACAAAGCTGCAAGGACACAAATAAAATATCATAAACAATACTCACAAACAGACAAAGCTTATAAGGTAACTAACAAATAAATTAGCTGTGTTGCTGTGAGGTAAACGCATGGAGCTGTCACAATCACCTGCTATTACTATAATCTGCCAGCAGTTGCTAAATAAATGTTTCTCAAAGAAAGCGTTTATGGCTTCTTTCGACAAAATACAATTGAACAAAAATAGCATGAATGTCGAACTTTGAGACATTTTTAGACCTTAAATTCTGGAAAACATGGAAAATAAGATTATTTAAGTCTTTTTAATGATCTGCGGACACGTTATTCAACTAGCTCAACTTTTGCAGGCAGGCGTCACATGATTGGAAAGGTAGTCAGATGACACGTAATTAGAGGATGCACTCAAAAACATGATATGTTCAACTAACGTAACTGTGTTATGTCAACCGGTCCCACATAACTGGGTTATGTTGCATTTAAGTAATATTATTTATTTCGGTGTTACCGACATAAGAATGTTACTTAAATGCAACATAATGCAGTTATGTGGGACCGGTTGACATAACACAGTTACATTAGTCCAACATATAATTTTTGAGTGTGCTTACAGGTAAAATTAAATAATTGTTCCTCAACTAGTTTTGTGGTGTAGGTCTACGTAATGTTCACTTCAAATAATACTAATAGTAATTTAAAGATGTGGTTGCATTAGATCTGGACAGGAAGGATAACTGAGCGTTGGAAGGGGTGTGTCGCGATTCTGCCTTCTCAGACCGCGACACAGGTTCGTGGATCTGAGTGTCGCGATTTCGGTTTTATAACACGTATCGTTACAGCCCTACAAAATACTGTTTCTTAAATATGTTTACAAGCCCTTCAGGCAAGAGAAAGGGAGGGTTAGTTGGCCACCATTGAAACGATGGGAGAGCTAATCTTATTCGTTGGGTTGATAGTCCTGTCTTGCCCTAGCTTGCTGCCGCTGCTACAGGCTAATTGAATTCTGCTGGAATTCCACACACAGCATGAAGTGATAGTTAATCTGTCCAATAGAATTAATAAATCAAAAGATTTGGGTGGTAATTATATAAGCTATGTGCTGTATAAGTGAGTAGCCTATGTGATCATACTGACTGTATATCATTTTTCTTCCTTTTTTTTACTTAATTGCGTTACATACTTGTTGTCTAGTTAGTAGCCTATACTTCGATTTGCCACTGCAGGTCTTTGAAGTACTGAATAAAAACAAACAATTATAGTTTTTCTGGTTTGATGCCAATTAGCCTATTTGATATTTGACATTATGTTGATATTTATCTAGTAGTGGTGATTACTTTTGCCAGTGAGACTGGGCTATTCAGACATGAAAACATTATTATACTTTAATAATGTATAGGCAATGTTTGAATATTGAAATACATGTTGAACCACAATTTATTTCACATTCCACTTTGGGAATAGCTGGTCTATAACAACACTACAGAAAAAAATGATGACTAGTTATAAAAAACGTCTCTAGACCCTTTACGAAAAATGCAATCATGCGATCGCATTATTTAATGCATAATCAGCCAAAGTCTGCATATTTATGCGGGGGCTGCATTTTTACAATTAAGTCTCACTTTACCCACAAATTCCGAATTCCGCACATAATATGCAGGGCTTGCCAGATTTCATAATCCCCACATTTTCCTTGCAAATAAGTCACATATATCTTAGCAGAAAGTTAAAAAATGTTGTGTTTACTTCCCACAATCAAACCTCAGTTTTTGCAAGTTCCTGCAATTTCATCACATAAAATTGCATAAATATCCAACATTTTCCATTGCATTTTTTAAGAAAATGTGCCGCATAATCAAGGATTTTTGCACGCAACAATCACAAACTCATCATTTTTCTGGAAGGACTGTATATCGCACGCCATCGAGTATAGTGTGCAGGGGTGGGGGGGGTGCCGTTTGCAAAAATACGGTATAGGGAAACCGATAGCAAGGGCACAGACAGTTAGTCAAGCCGAGGTTTCAAACCCTCCTTGCGGGTGGAAATGTGCTCCACAGTCGTGCTTAGACTGCTATATCAAACTCTGTCACCTGTTAACATTTTTTTGGGTGACAAAATGATCTGTGTTGTAGAAACCAGCTTAAATAATGGAAGCAGAAATAAATCCCACTCCCCAATTCCTCAGTGTATGTTTCCCATGACTGGTATGAAAAATGTATATTCCCTTTCACATGAGCTGGACCTAGCTGTGGACCCTATTTCCTGTACGTTGCACTACTTTTAGACTGGAACCTGGTTAGGAGTGCACTATGCAGGCGATATGGACCATTTGGAACCAGCTGCACACACGTAGAAGAACTTAGCATTTTCAGATGATTGCAAACAAACTACATTGAACTATTTATGTCTATAATGATGTAGAACAGGTCATTTACAAATTTAGGACTAGCTTCTATTTTAGTCAACATGTCTATGTTTAAACCAATGTAAAAATAAGAAAATCCTAGATGACAAAATGGAATGTAATGGAATCAGTTCAGTTAACCAAAAACAACTACTTCAGTGGGGATTAACAAATCACTTACAGGCTGATCCTGCCTGTTTCAGCTTGCTGTCTGTATGACAATGATGTGTGTATGGCACAGTATCAGCTCATCTTTTATCAACGGCAGAGGTCAAAGTCAATGGTTTGGTTCTCTAGGGCAGTGTTTCACTAGAGATATCACCTCACTCCAACTTTGGTTCTCCAGGGCTCTGTTTTACTAGAGATATCCAGTCTCTCCAACGGCTGTTCTGGCTGGGAGTTGGCCTTAACCGCAGTATGTCTGCGGCCCAAACAGCACCCTGTGCACTACATTTGACATTGACCATGCTCAAAAGTAGAGGTGGACCGATTATGATTTTCAAAGCCGATACCAATTTTAACAATTATTGGAAGACCAAAAACGCGGACACCAATTAATCGACCGGTTTTTATGATTTGTTTGCGGGGAAATTACATTACAACTACTGAAAGAACTAACTTTTAATAATTTAATATAATACACAAAATAGTTTCAAATCTCTAATAAATATGTGAAATTAGTTAATTATTTAAATTTGTTCAAACAAAATTAGAGCTGCACGATTATGCGTATTGCGATTAGATTTTCACTCCAGAGCCTGTTCGCATGGCAACAGTATACAGTATAATGCCCTCAACACGAACTCAGATATTTCATTTCATACTAATGGAGCTAGTTTTAATTCATTGCAATAAACATTGTGAATTCATTGTAAAGCTAGTGAATTGTAACCAAATGCAATTGTATTGTGTGTGAAGAAATAATAAGAGTATGTGTTTGCAAAAACTGCACATTTAACATGGTTTTAATAACTGGTTATTAAAAACCTTAACAAATAAGTTGTACACAAATTGATTGACTATATTGTCAGTGTCTCATGTATAAAAACACGAGTACATTTGAAAATCATTAACTAGAATCTGTTACCCAAAATAGACTAATTGTACCAACACATTAACATGGACCCAATACCTATCTATGAAATTAACAATGATTATTATAATGAATGAGGAGCGCTATTATTTTGAAATGAAATCCGAGTTTGTGTTGCGGGCATTATATACTGTTGCCAGGCGAACAGGCTCTAATCATGATACGCATAATCGTGCAGCCCTAAACAAAATGTCAAAGAAATGGCAAAACACAGGGTAAGAACTGAATCCAACCGAGAACTGAATCCAATCGAGAATCTATGGAAAGAACTGAAAACTGCTGTTCACAAACGCTCTCCATCCAACCTCACTGAGCTCGAGCTGTTTTGCAAGGAGGAATTGGCAAAAAGTTCTGTCTCTCGATGTGCAAAACTGATAGAGACATACCCCAAGCGACTTACAGCTGTTCTTGCAGCAAAAGGTGGTGCTACAAAGTATTAACTAAGGGGGCTGAATAATTTTGCACACCCATTTTTTCAGTTCTTTATTTGTTAAAAAAGTTTGAAATATCCAATAAATTTCGTTCCACTTCATGATTGTGTCCCACTTGTTGTTGCTTCTTCACAAAAAATTACAGTTTTATATCTTTATGTTTGAAGCCTGAAATGTGGCAAAAGGTCGAAATGTTCAAGGGGGCCGAATAATTTCGCAAGGCACTGTAATAACTTGATCTAAACATTAACATTTTAGTAATTTGGCAGATGCTCTTATCCAGAGCAATTTACAGTACAGGGACAATCTACCTGGAGCAACTTAGGATGAAGTGCCTTGCCCAAGGATATGATGACATTTGGGCAAGCCAGGAATTGAACCGGCAACCTTCTGACTACTTGTACAACTCCCTAATTATTGACCCATCTGACCAGCCTTAAGTCTGCCCCTGCAAACTAGAATATGCTGGTAGCTAGATAACAATTTAATGTTAGTTTGAAGTAGGCTACTGAGAGATTCTGCAGTCTAATATTCTCACAAGAAATAGTCTATGCTGCAGTAAACTACACTGCAAGGACATAAAAATATTCCAGTTAACAACAAAGTAGCTACATGGTTTTCAGGTAGGTTACTGAGCTGCCGCAATCACATGCTATTAATCTTCCAGTTGCTAACTGAAAAGTTGCCCTAAAAAATGTGTGGCTTCCATTGAAAAAATACAATGCCTTGGAACAAAATGGCATCTGACTGTCATCATTTGTGAGACCTTGGAAAATTTTTGAATCCCTGGGCCCCTTTTAAACATTTATTTGCCACAATTCATTCTAGTCTTTCGCAACCTTGTTATAGCCAACTCACCTGATCAATTTAATTTCAAATTCTTCTCCAAACGATGTGCTTCTATACAGCAAACTTGTGAGATCCCCTCAAACTAGATGATACATCTCAAGGGGCTTATCCTAATAAAACAATTCAACAAAGTATAATTTATAATTATTGGCACCGCATTTCTTCTAATATAAAATGGAAGTTAATTTGCGCTCTATACAATAACGTGCTGCTGTAGAGATTGCATTTTTCATCACGTCTGAATACAGATCACTGGCCACTTGTCAATCAATTGAGTTTAAGTAGTCTGCTGATGCTGGAATCATTATAGAGTAAGTCTAAATTTGTTTGAGAATCAGACGTTTTCATAACATGGCTATCATTCAATTCTGTTTATAATACAGAATTGCCCTCTGGACCTGTTTAGTGTAACGTGTTATGGTTATGGCTGTCACGATTGTGAGATTTAGCTGACCATTAATTGTCACACAAATAATTGCCATTAACGATTTAATTGTCTATTTTTTTTTCTTTTTAGGCCAATATAGTTATCTACATGCACAGGCAATCCTCTTCACATGCTACTGTAAGTCATTTTGTATTGTGAACAGCTGCATTTATGACAAGGCTATATAATGCAGAATATTGTTGACATGAGCCATCAGGTTTGGTCATACTTATGTTTAGAAATGTAAACCACTTATATTAATCCAGCCACAATAGCCTTAAGCCACAGTAATGTCTGTGTATATACCTTTTTTCCTTCCTAAATATAAGCCCTCCAGTAATGAAAGTCACAACAATAACCTTTGGAAACATTACAAAAAATCTTACACTAAACGGTATTAGAACATTGTTAAATAATTATTTACCTTATTTAACAACATTCTCATATTTTATACATTCTTAAATTTGTTGAATTCTCTTTTGATTTAAATGACTTTCATAGCTTTTTTTGAAGAAAGAAATAGGCGCAGCTAGATACCCACTGTTCCGGCTAATGGCTACTGTGGCTACGCAAGTGGGTAGGCTTGGGCCCGGAAGTTGAAGCAGCCCTGGGTGGATTCTGATGTTACCAGGCTATCACCTCAGTTTAGCATTCCATAGACTCCCATTCATTTTAGGGTCACTTTGACAGCGAATACATTCTATTTCTGAAGTGTTTAATACTCTATTTGTCCATTGTTTATTTCTAAAGAAACAGGACAATGTATAAAAATTTTAAGTTACATACTTAAACTTTTATGCGTCTTTAATAAATCTGCTTGATAATGAAAATACAGCAGCCTAATCAGCAATTAGGCTGCTGTATTTATCCCCACAAGCCAGTGTCTGTACCAATGATAATCACTCAGACTACTTCACCCTAGAATGCGGGACAACACAGGGCTGCCCCCTTTCCCCCCTACTCTTCGCCATCGCTATTGAGCCCCTTTCAGTGGCCTTACGGGCCTCACCCACTTTCCAGGTTGTCTTACGGGAGGGATTTGAACATAAGCTATCTTTGTATGCAGATGACTTGTTGCTATATGTACGTAGTCCATCAATGTCATTACCAACTATTCTTTCCATTTCGGAGAAATTGAGTTCTTTCTACAAGCTAAATCTCCAAAAAAGCTAGTGTTTTTTCAAACTAATCCAGCCACATTATTGCTCCAGCAGACAGATCTGCCCTTTCAACTCAAGCAGTTAGGCTTTAAATACCTAGGAGTGAATGTTACTCGCTCAATGCCAGCTGTCCTCTCAGCTAACTTTCCCCCCTACTCGCCCAGATGAAGGCGGATTTTAAGAGGTGGGGTTACTTACCTCTCTCCCTCATAGGGAAAATACACGCTGTTAAAATGAATAGCTTACCCAAATTCATGTATCTTTTCCAATCTATCCCTTTGTTCTTTGTCCTTTTTTACAGCAATTAATCAGGCAGTCTTCTCTTTCACCTGGGCTGGAAAGATATCACGAATCAGCAGGTTTTTACTTCAGCAATGTTAATTCAGTGGTGGGCTCGCACTTTTTTCTATATTACTATTGGGCCGCCAACCTCCAGAAACTGCTTTTCTGGAAGCACCTCCCAGATACATCGTGGTGTCTCTTAGAAGGTCTTTCCTGCACCTCCTCCTCTCTCCCTGCTTTACTATGTGCCACTCTCATCACATCTCCCTCATGTTTCTCAGTCAACGCTGTAGTACTTTCCACACTCAAAATCTGGTACCAGTTTCGGCGCCACTTTAAGTTCTCCACTACATTCATTTTGAGCCCTATTATTAACAACCACGTATTAACACCATCTGCGGTCGACAGTGCTTTTACTCTCTGGGAAAAAATGGTATTAAAACGGTCAAGGATCTTTATGAAAATTTTTCTCGAGTTTTCCTAACCTGGCGGTCAAACACGCCTTGCCCCCATCTAATTTTGTCTCTTCCAAATTTGTTGGCTTCCCTCTATTACCGACCCAGACCTGGAATGAGCTATTTAGTTTTTTACCTCAACAGAAATCAGCAGTTTCACAAATCTATTCTTGGATTATGTCCTGTGATAAACACTCCAATATACATAAAACTGCTTGGGAGCAGGAAATGGGTCTTGAATTTTCTGATGATTTCTGGGATGGAGTGATTGATAGAACAAGTTCCACTTCATCTTGCGCCAGACTTTGACTTATTCAGTTCAAGGTGACCAACAGAGTTCATTACTCTTAAGTCCAGATTGTCCAGAATATATCCCACAGAGATGGATGTGTGTGGCAGATGTCATTCCTCCCCATGTAACCTCTACCATATGTTTTTTACATGCTCGAAATTGAACTATTACTGGACCTAAGTATTTCATACCCTTTCAGAAGCACATAAAATCTGTATAAATCCATGCCCCCAGATCCAAGCCCCCAGGGGACTCCCTCTCGCTGAATTATAAAAATGCAGATCTCATTGCCTTTACTATACTAATAGCCACCATTAGCCTCTCAGTGGTTATGTGATGTCGTGTCATTTTTAAAACTTGAGAAAATTAAGTATTCCATGAGGGGATCATAATCAAAATTCGTAGAAAAATGGCAGACTTATGTCCTATTTTAATGGCTTGCAGAGACTCCCCTCTGATCTGAGTCAGATTATATGAAGCTCCTAGTCCACCAAGTGTAATTTATTTCTGTTATTGAATGTATTTGTGTTGTCAGTTTGTTTAGATGTTTTGTGTGGGGTGGGAGGTTGAGGGAGGTTGGTGGTCTTGGGAAGGGTAGCGGGGGAGGGTGATTTGGGAGTCTGGGATTATGTTGGGGGGACTAAAATTGTAAAAATTGTATTGATATATACACTCACCTAAAGGATTATTAGCAACACCCGTTCAATTTCTCCTTAATGCAATGATCTACTCAACCAATCACATGGCAGTTGCTTCAATGCATTTAGGGGTGTGGTCCTGGTCAAGACAATCTCCTGAACTTCTGGTGGTTGTTGGTGCCAGACGGGCCGCTCTGAGTATTTCACAATCTGCTCAGTTACTGGGATTTTCACCCACAACCATTTCTAGGGTTTTCAAAGAATGGTGTGAAAAGGGAAAAACATCCAGTTTGCGGCAGTCCTGTGGGCGAAAATGCCTTGTTGATGCTAGAGGTCAGAGGAGAATGGGCCGACTGCTTCAAGCTGATAGAAGGGCAGCTTTGACTGAAATAATCACTTTTTACAACCGAGGTATGCAGCAAAGCATTTGTGAAGCCTCAACACGCACAACCTTGAGGCGGATGGGCTACATCAGCAGAAGACCCCACCAGGTACCACTCATCTCCACTACAAATAGGAAAAAGAGGCTACAATTTGCAAGAGCACACAAAAATTGGACAGTTGAAGACTGAAAAAATGTTGCCTGGTCTAATGAGTCTCGATTTCTGTTCAGACATTCAGATGGTAGAGTCAGAATTTGGCGTAAACAGAATGAGAACATGGATCCATCATGCCTTGTTACCACTGTGCAGGCTGGTGGTGGTGGTGTAATGGTTTGGGGGATGTTTTCTTGGCACACTTTAGGCCCCTTAGTGTCAATTGGGCATCGTTTAAATGCCAAGGCCTACCTGAGCATTGTTTCTGACCATGTCCATCCCTTTATAGCCACCATGTACCCATCCTCTGACAGCTACTTCCAGCAGGATAATGCACCATGTCACAAAGCTCAAATCATTTCAAATTGGTTTCTTGAACATGACAATGACTTTACTGTACTAAAATGGCCCCCACAGTCACCAGATCTTAACCCAACAGAGCATCTTTGGGATGTGGTGGAACGGGAGCTTTGTGCCCTGGATGTGTATCCCACAAATCTCCATCAACTGCAAGATGCTATCCTATCAATATGGGCCAACATTTCTAAAGGATGCTTTCAGCACCTTGTTGAATCAATGCCACATGGAATTAAGGCAGTTTTGAAGGCAAAAGGGGGTCAAATACAGTATTAGTATGGTGTTCCTAATAATCCTTTAGGTGAGTGTATATAAAGCAATAAAAATTACATGACCATCCACATTTCTTGAAGCATCCTTTCGTCTACATGTCGGGAGACAATTGTTTTGCTTATAGGGAAAGTAAAAAAATGTAGCTATTGGGAAGTGCAGAGACAACGCATGTGCAAACTGAATGTTACAAGAGTTTTCAAATTTGCAGATTTGGTTGTGGGTTCACAATGTTGTTTCCAGTTAAATGCCTTGCAATGTGTGCTTCAAAGGAAGTCTTTGTCATCAACTCATCCAGTACTTCCTGATGTTGTTGTGATGAGCACGACTTGTAATCACTGTGACATGTTTAAAATGTGTGTCTACAGTTTAGATACCATGTAAAATATACATAGACATCATGCACAGCATATTGTGTTAGAGCACTAGACAATACAAGAGAGTTATAATGAGATGCAAAATCAGTAAACATGTTTGAATTGTTCTGGTTCATTGGTTAGAAGGTTCACTTTATCAAGAATAGCAATGAATTCAAGCTTAATTGTTAGATATTTTGGTGAAATGTTTGTTTGGCAAACTCATCTTAATATTGGTTAATAGACCGAAAGATTTCCAAACTTCTAGTCAGGATGAGAAGTGTTAGATACCCAATAAGGCTGTATCTGCTCTCTGACTGCTTGGTCTCTTTGTCAAGCCTTTACCCTGCTGGATGAGCAATGAGGGAGAGAGACCTACAGGCTGACAGGAAGAGGGACATGGACTGGGACATGGACTGGGACATGGACTGGGACATGGACTGGGACATGGACTGGGGGGGACTCGGGGAGGGCGGGGCGCCCCGACTCGGGGAGGGCGGGGCGCCCCGACTCGGGGAGGGCGGGGCGCCCCGACTCGGGGAGGGCGGGGCGCCCCGACTCGGGGAGGGGCGGGCGCCGAGGGAGAGGGACAGATAATGAGAGGGGTAGACTGGAATGGGGGAGAAACAGAGGGAGAGGATGACCTCATAATGGAAGAAGGACTGGCCAGGCTGTCAGGGGAAATGTGTCATCAGTAGGGTGGGTGTGGGGCTTTGGGGAAGACGTAGCTGCCTGACCAAATATGGAGATGGCTGACTCGCACTTCTGTTCACTGCTCTTTGTTTAGAAGATGACTTGTCAAGCAACTCCTCATAAATTGCACCCTATTCCATCGAAAGTGCAGTAGTTTTGAGTAGGGCCTATGAGAGGGACTCTCAGAGATATTGCTTGTGACTAAGGTAAAGTGTGGTCTGTATAGGATTAGCCCAATAGGAATGTTGGCCACAGCCTAGACACTTTCCAAGGTGGTATCAAACGCAAAGCCTTTTATGAGAACCACGACTATGAATCCAAATGATTTTTCTCCTCTTGTCATTTGTTCCAATTGTGGCAATATGTTTGATTATAGAGACTGAAGATTATAGCCCAGGGGGCATTGCACATGAAAACAAACGCTCATTAACACTACAGATGGACATGGTTTTACTCATTCACTCTCTCTCACACACACACACACACACACACACAAAAGCTGTCTTTCCAGGTTCATATTGAACACTGGCGCTGGTCACTGCTCACTTCACCTTATTTCCCGTATTTTTATGTAGTTGTTGTTGCACATAGAGCTGAATGGATTGGTACTCTGTGCTTTTGTCAACCTCCTGAATAAACCCCTGATACTTATATATCTGCCAATTCTTCTGTTATTATAGGAAAATACACTTTTATGCATTGATGTGTGCTTAAAACTAGCAAAGACATGATTGATGTGATCTCTTCACAATTCCTACTTTTTAATTCTTGACAGATGGTTATTTTAAAGTTTTGAAAATTAAAGTAATGGAGCTGATTAACATATCCTAACACTGATGCAATATCTTTCCCAGTGTTCATGAGGCAATTGTTATCGAAAAAGCCATTACTACTGTAATTCCAGCAAAAAGTTATCTTTGCTCTAACATGAGCAAACTAATCAAAAAATGCTTTAAATTATTGTAACAGTTGGATTTTTTGCCCTTTAAGCTTCTAATTACAAGCAGTTATTTTCTTTTTAATCCAATTGTTGAAACATTGTGCACAATTATAGAATAATTAATAAAATGTCAAAATAAATATTGTCCGATAATCTTGGGCAACCGATATATTAGTTACATTTGTCACTATTTGTGTGAAATAGATGGTTAATCACACATCTATGGTTAATTTGGTGGTCCAGCAGTCTACTCAGCTGCCTTCGGTTCACATGTACTGCTGGAGCATGGGTTAAAATCCAGCCCACTGCTCTTATGCCCCTTTTCCAATGACCAGCTCTTTAGCTCGACACAGAGCGGCGTGGCCCTGCATGGCATTACGATCTGTTAGGATTGTTTTCATGGTTGACTTTTGTGAATGGATCAGGCTTACCGCACGGGAAAACGGGCTGGTGACGTTTTAAGGCAGCGAATAAGGGTAAAAAAATATTGCTGGTGAGAAGGCTACTTCCTTTTTGAGAAATGCGCTTATAAAGCTAAATAAACCTATTTCTTGATATTTTAAAGATATGAAAAAAGAGATTTCCTATAAGATAATTATTCCCTACACTATGTAGTGTTTTTTTACACACAAAGGTAATGTCTAAAATTCACGATATGTATGAAGTCAGACCTGTGATTGCCGCAATTCTTGTTGAAATAAAATGATTACAATCAGTGTACACATTACCATTTTTATTTAATGATGGTATAAGTGCATAAAGGGATTTATATTTATTTAGAATGCTCAAGGAAATGTGTCAATTCAAGTAAAGAAACCAGTAAACATTGGCTGCTGAATTTCTCAGTTTCTAACCCCACCCAACTTCCCGCTTCGTCCCGGAGCAGAACTATACATTTCTTTGCTCCGACTTAGCCCGGGTATGGCGCGTTACCCAGCAGGAAGGTTGTATATCGGTACACCATCCATACCATGATGGACATGGACTGGCCTGGGTCAGCCCTGCAGTGGAAAGTAGGCTTTAGAGGAGGGGTCTTGTTTTATCTGTCCACCACCAAACAAGCCTACAGGGAGTGACTATGGTTTGCTAACCAAGCAGACTGTCATGCTATTGGAAACAAGTACAAGACATTCCTCTATCTCTTTGTAAGAAATTACCTGGAGAATATGGGAGACCATTTGTGGTTGTTCGTGTGCATTTAGTTGCAATATGAGACATTTTTAATTTGCCTCACATCAGACAGGTACATTTGAACTCTGTGTCTCCTTTCAGATGGATCACAGGCTACTGTTTTCAACCATATTCTTGGGGATCCTATGTTTCTGCCACACACAACAAGGTAAGTTTAATGGATTCAGTGTTTTAGTTTCATGCACATTCTTCCGATTACGATAGAGGATCGGTTAATATGCAGGATTGCATTGTTGGTTAAGAGGAAACTGGTTGCTTTAAGCTCCTGTCTCCAGCTGTGTAACTGCTAAAGTAGAAGTGTAGACTAAAATATTGCACTATTTTATAGGGAATAGAGTGCCTTTCATTTAAAAGAATTCAGCTTTCTATGGTTTTTAACAGTTTTCTATGTTGTTAATGTACTCTTCCCACAGAAGGCAGTGATTGCATAAAAGCTAATGCGCAGTCATGCGGCGAATGCATCCAGGTGGCAGAGAAATGTGGATGGTGTACTGACCCTGTAAGTACTGACTAACCCCCAACATTTCCATACAACTTGAAGAGACTTCTACATGCCTGTGTTTTATATGTCCTTTTATAATGTTGGGGTTGCTAGGTGTTTAGTACCTGCATCCTGTATGTTGTCTTATGTTGAAATAGTTGGGTGGTTAGTTGCTGACAGTTCAGTTCACAGTAATGCAGATCAGTATGAGTCAGATGGAAAGGAACTGACGCTTCCTGTCAGATCTTGCCTGGGGTAGCGAACTTATTCCCTGTGAAGTGCACTAAGCTTTATGGGCCCTGGTTAAATGTAGTGCACTATTCAGGAATTACCGCACCATATGGGCTGGCACTTGTCTCTTATATGAAGGGTTAACAAGGGGTTGTTTCACCTGAGAAAGTATATGATTGTTTTTTTTACTTCAGACATCTGAGATTGTGTTGAAATAGTTGTTACCAATAGATAAGATAAACTTCTCCTTATAATTGTTTTGTTGAGATTCAATTTCAGGTCTGAAAAATCAAACCAATTGATTGCAGATAAATTTGGCCCCCAATACAATAAGAACTGTCTGAATGTTTGCAAAAACGTATAAAAAAATACTAAATAATATTGGCTAGGTTATCCACTGCTGTCTGCATCCAATCTAACGGTTGGTTGAATGTTACTAGTATCTGTGTGTCCTGTTAACCTGTTACCTACATGTGTTCAGACAGCTGGTATGAGAAGAATAATGAAGCCACAGCATTCTGAAATCTGAACCTCCTGAGCAAGTTTTCACAGGCCTAATATTTACTCATCAGTTTTCACTAAATTCAAATTTCTCAAACTACTTTCTTTTATATAGCATGTTTCTACTTGTACATTACATTTTTGTTTTCATGTCAGGACAGTAAGAACAGAGGCAAACGAGAAATTTACGATAAGTAGAGAGAGCATTCTGAGGCGACAGGAGCATTTGTCAAGTAACTTAAAGTTTGCTGGTTCAAATCCCTGAGCTGACATGGTAAAAAAAAATTAGTCATTTAACCTGAATTGCTCTGAATAAGGTGACGACCTCAATGTAGAAGCATTTCTGTAGTCATCTTGTTATCACTACTTTCATAGTTCTGGAAATATATGGAAATTATTTGTACTACCACCTTGCTAAATCTTATTTGTAACTTTGCTACCACAGAGAAAAAACATGAATAGGCCTGGACATTTCTGATTGAAGTCTGTTTTTCGTGCAGAAATTCCTGAAGCAGGGCGAGTCCAAGTCCACTCGCTGTGATGAGTTGGAGGCGCTGGTAAAGAAGGGCTGTGACAAGGCAATGATCGAGAACCCACGAGGCAACAAGACCATTGACCTCGACAAGCCGGTCACCAACCGCAAGAAAGATGTTGCTGAGAAGTTAACGCCTGACCAGATCACTCAGATCCAGCCACAAAAGCTCACCCTCAACCTCAGATCTGGTAATCACTTTACCTGTTTTTCCCCATGTGTAAATAAAGCTTAATAAATACATTTGATTTGTTGGGCAGACGCTCTCATCAGACATGCTTATCCAATGCAACATACAGACCTTGCATACATGGGATTCTCAGAATCGATTCACTGGCCCCTGAATCCAATCCTGTTTTGATTTAGGATCAATTTGACCCATTTTAGAACAAATAAGCACCAGTTAGCATTTAGTCCATCATGAATGATACAGCCCATGCCTAAGCCAATTACTGAGACCGTTTCCAATCACTACTAATAATAATATATTAATGGTAACTGTTTCCTTGGTTTCGACTCACACAAAACTGAAGTAGAATCATGGGCAGGTTGAGAAATATCCAAGGGCTTCTGTGAATAGTTGAGAGCCACTGTAATACCCGCGCAAAAGATATTAAGTATTTATGGGAACCCTGCAAAATGTGTATACAGTATCTATACTGTATGTTTTAGATACTTGTATAAATAATATTGCTTGAAACTACCTTCGGTGATTGATGCAGCTTGTCAAGTTTTTAGCAGATTGGTCAGTTGGTGACAGAGGGGTAGCATTTTTCAGGGTACCAAAATTCTAAAAGATCTCATAGTTTCAAGGGGAGCTTGAGTTTGCATTTTCAATTGCTTGTTTTAATGCCACCATGTGGCAGATCAGTGTACTTCTGTACATGAGGCCAGTGACATTTAAGAATGCATGTGATGTATGTAGAGAAGGCTCCAACTAGGGGTTGACTGATTATGATTTTTCAAGGCCAATACCGATTCTAGGAAAAAAAGCCAATTATAATTAATCGGGCTATTTATGTTTATTCATATTTATTTATACAGTAAATCACATTTTAAAGATGGCCATATTAAGATTTGTATTTCACATAACTTTCCCTATAAAAAAATTCTAAAACATAACCTTTTTTATTGGTATTGCCACAAAAACATTTAGTCTGTGCATTTTGATAGTTTACTAATTATTAACCAATCGGTTTTGGTGCTGCACAACAGGAGTAAAGGCACAGATATCTTAGGTAAATACCAGAAGCATTTGATAAATATATCTGGTTTTCTATGATTATAATGAAGTTGGCATATGTTACTCCATAGGAAATATAAGTCAGATATATTTCAACTGGCTTAAATTGTTAGTTTCACAGAAATGCAAATGTATTTTGGTATTAGAGTTTGGATTTCTACTGATATGTGCCTGATCGAGGGTTGTCATTGACATTTTAAATAATAAAATGTTCATCAGATAATTATGGTATTCCCAGTTAGAAGTAATATGGTATACTGTTCTGCATAACAGTCTCTCACATTCTGGGGCTCCCTGACACCTGCAAATTATTAACACTATCCTGGACATTGATTTTGTAGCTCAAACAAAACAAATTATATTGTATATCATTTGTGTGCGTCAAAAAAATTGGGGAGACTCGCGGGACATCTCTGGGAGGATAGCTGTCATTCACTAGTTTGATTTTGACTACAGTATTATTTTCTATCAGCAACAATTTAACCTCTAATCAATATACATAGCCTATACAATTTATAGAAATCTGTAACTGAGAAACATGGGCTTTTGTCTCATTTAACTACAGAAATATTCTTGCTCAAGGCGTCAGAATGAAATGTTCTTTCTCTTTTTGCCACCGTCATGCTGTTGAGCAAAATACCATTTTCGAGAACTACAAAATTATTTTCCCTGCTAAAATGAATGCCTTTTAATTAAATATGGAGGTTAAAAGAATTGTCTTGTGTATAGTTTTGAATAGGCATCGTATGTTTTGAAAAGTTAGATGTGCACAACGATTGTGTGTTGGCGAATGAAATTAAACCAGCACACGTAGGGCTGGGCGATATGGCTGAAAACTCTATCACGATATAAGTGTTTCATATTGGTCGATATCGATAATTATTGATCTGTTTTATGACATATTTAGAATAAGGAGCAGGAAAAAAATATTAAACATTTTTATTTTAAATGTAACCTTCCACTGATTATAATCCCCTCAGTTATAAAGGCAGAAATGTCAACACAACCATGGAAAACACTCAAATAATTAAAATGAAAACATAAGTCTTAAATCACAATGAACACTTAACAATTATCTGTTACACTAAGGTGCAAAATTAGAATACGGTGAACCCTCGCTATAACGCGGTTCACCTTTCACGGTCTTGCTGCTTCACGGATTTGCAGGATGCAGCAGCTCTGTCAGAAGAGCAGTGAAATACACGTGAGTCACTATTTGTCCTACTGTACTTTGTATTTTATTTCATAATCATTTTTCATTTTCTCCCGTTCTAATCCAATGAATCGGGTCGCGGTAGGGCGGTGCTGATCTCCGCAATTTGAAGCCTTCAGTTCGTATTGATGATTAAAATTATTATTTTACAGCAGGCTACAGAAGTTATTTGTAAAAAAAAAACGTTTATACATTACTTTTATTTGTTAAACATATGCTTGGGCCTGTAAAAAAGGTTTTGTTCTTTGGTTTCAATGTATTATGGAGTATTTCATTGTATAATAATTGTAAAGGTTACTACTTCACGGATTTCGCCTATCACGGGTTCTTTTTGGAACGTAACCCCCGCGAAAAACGAGGGTTCACTGTACTTAATAAATGCTTAATAAAGTGTAATAAAATAGTGCAAAGTGTTAAATATAAACAGAGAAACCTGAGAAGGTGGGGAAAACAAGTTTGTAACATAGCCTACCAAACTTGGTGGGGACAACGTTTTGCATAATTTGCAGACGAGATGGTCTGACTACGGTCAGACTTTTAAAAAACAAAAAGCTGCCACACTGGCGAGCTGACTTTTCCAGTTTTATCAACAATTTCCTCGCTCTGTGCGGCACTAATTTTCCACTTATCAGTTTCAGTTACGGAAGAATCCACCACGACTCACGAAACAGTAATATTGCCCAACCAAACTTGATACTGTTAAATGATTGGCTGTTAGCGTGTCACTCCCTACGTTGCTACCCAGAGAGAGAGAGAGAGTGCCTTTGTTTGCGCAACCGAAATTGCTTCGCAACCGCTGTTTTTTTCCGAAGAAGCAAAGGAAATTATCGAACGTTTTATCGAACGCATTTTATATTGATATTGATTACGTGTCTATCGCGAGACATATCGTTATCGTTTTATCGCCCAGCCCTAAGCACACGTTTGGGCCCACTACCCAATGTTGACATACGATAGGCTAAATTGATGATGAATTAGGAATCCTACCTTGTTTATTATATGTAACGTATATACTGTACGGACAGATTGGTACAGTCCGCTGCACGATTATCGCCAAAATGATAATCAAGATTATTTTGATCAATATTGAGATCACGATTAATTATCACGATTACTTGTTGATTTTAAACAAATGTTATTGTCACAGGCTAATTATAACTTCTTTCACAACCATATTGTGCTACATTCCTGCTAATGTTCAAATATGTGCATCATAATAAAATGGTTCCTCTTATTAACCTAAACTCAGTGCATCTCCTTAAGGAATATATAAATAAAAAAATAGAAGAACATATGTATTTTTTGTTGTTTTTATATCTTTAAAGCATGTAAACCATGATGAGAAATGTTTTTAAATGCATATTGTCAAGCCCCCAGGGTTACTGGACCAGTGTGCAATGTTTGGAGGCAATACAAACAAGTCAACATCAAAATGCTGCACCCATTTCTCACTATATTTCTAAACGTTTTTGAAATCCCAGCTATTTTTCACTTCCAGAAATAGTTGGTTTTTGTGCAGGATGATGTCCTACATCATTGCAGAGTTGTTATTTTGTCATTTTCACTTCCTACTTCCTGTCTGTAATGTGTTTAGTAAAACAAACGACAGTCTAAAAAACATGACCGGTTTTGAGGCGCCATAGCTCCGGCTCTCTTGAACCAACAGTGATGATCTACCACTCATTCTTGTTGTCAGGTCTTCTTCTTTCCTACGGTACCAAGATGCGCTTGACGCTCAAGCGTGATCGTGGGAAGCCAAAATCATGATCGTGATTAAAATTTGATTAATTGTGCAGCCCTATTAGATGGTAATAAAGAATCAGCAGTTCCTACTCTGATAGCACTTCCTGAACTATCAGCAGTTCCTACTCTATATAACACTTTATTCCAAATAGGGCATGCCACAATTTGCAATCTTGAGTTTGTCATTCATTACCCTGCCATCAACCGGAATACTGTTGAAGTTGGTGTCATATTAAATATTTGTCCGAATCTGTTCCATCCTATTTCAACCATGCAGGTGAGCCTCAACCCTTTAGGTTGAAGTTCAAGCGGGCGGAAGACTACCCGATTGACCTCTACTACTTGATGGACCTCTCGTTCTCCATGAGAGATGATTTGGAGAATGTCAAGAACTTGGGGACCGACCTGATGCGCGAGATGCAGAAGATCACATCAGACTTCAGGATTGGTAAGAAACATCCATAGATGCCAACCTTCCGCTAGATGTTAGGTCATTGTTCTCTAAATCATCTGTCTCGCCACCACATCTATGGTCATTAGTAACCAAAGTCTACCTCCTCTACCAACTCTACTCTCATTGGGTTGGCTGAACAGGTTTTGGCTCATTTGTGGAGAAGACAGTGATGCCCTACATCAGTACCACCCCGGCCAAGCTGATCAACCCCTGCTCCAGCAGTGAGAACTGCACCAGCCCCTTCAGCTATAAGAACGTCCTGAAGCTGACGTCGGACGGGGGGCAGTTTAACAGCCTGGTCAGCAAGCAGCAGATCTCTGGAAACCTGGATTCCCCGGAGGGAGGTTTTGATGCCATCATGCAGGTGGCCGTCTGTGGAGTGAGTGACGTGACTTTGGATATGGTGGTTTATGCCCCTTTTTGATTGACAAGATCTTTTAATGCTCCGCACTTTTACGGTCTGTCAGGGTTGAGTTTTCATGGTTGAGTTTTGTGAATGGATTTTGTGAATGGATTGTGAGAAAATAGGCTTGTGATGATTTTAAGGCAGCGAATAGGAGTGTAGAATTTCGCTGGTGAGAAGGCTACTTCCTCTTACAGAAACATGCTTATAAACCTATAAAACCAATTTCTTGATATTTCAAAAATATGAAAAAAGCGATTCATATAGTTTTTCTCTATTGTTACACACAAAAGTGATGCCTAAAATCAGTGGCGGTTCTACATTGAATCAGACCCACTTTGAGCGCCCCCCCCCCCTGACAGAGGCTCATCCTCAGCAGTGGGGCTAGTCAGACAGTATATTAGCACACTTCTCAAAGCACATTGCAGGGGAAACATAACACATAGGCTAGGGCTGGGCGAGTTTTGTCAGTATATTCGAGTTTGCTTTTGAGCAGGATATGACCTTCACAAAAAAGAGAAGCGTTTAAAGTAAGCAGTTAATTTGCAATCACCAATAGCCTAGGTAAGCAGTGGTTCTCAAACTGCATTTTTGGACAACTGAACTTGGGCCCACACGCCTGTCTATAAAACTATACAGGTCCTTCTCAAGAAATTAGCATATTGTGATAAAGTTCATTATTTTCCATAATGTAATGATAAAAATTAAACTTTCATATATTTTAGATTCATTGCACACCAACTGAAATATTTCAGGTCATTTATTGTTTCAATACTGATGATTTTGGCATACAGCTCATGAAAACCCAAAATTCATATCTCAAAGAATTAGCATATCATGAAAAGGGTCTCTAAACGAGCTATTAACCTAATCATCTGAATCAACTAATTAACTCTAAACACCTGCAAAAGATTCCTGAGGCTTTTAAAAACTCCCAGCCTGTTTCATTACTCAAAACCGCAATCATGG